>JALIZH010020184.1:0-31389 GCA_030522465.1 Rhipicephalus appendiculatus
GTGTAGTGTAGGGTATCAAAATTGTTGACCTGAAGTACAAGGGACCTTTATGAGCCCCAAAACTTCCAAATGCAGAGGCTGCGAAACCCTAGGCTGACATGTGCTTCATACATTCAAAATTTCATGACAATCAGCAATATTTTCGCACAGATTGGGCATGGGACAAGACCAATCACATTGGATACTATCACATCGTGCATCACAGTTGTAACGAAACCATTTTTTTCTGCGAATTGACCATTACACAGCTCTAATTAAGGCTTTGTAATGTAAATTGTGTTTGGGTTCGTACTGTTCTTGCCATTAATTAACAGCAATTTCACTACAAGATATTTATTATCTTTACTGGTGTTTTTATTTCATTCATTGTAGTCCGCCTGACACAGCTTGACGTAAGCATAGGTCGGCGAACTCACTTATGAGTAGACTCACTAGGTCTCCTTCAGACTCAGATCAAGCCATGAGTCTGAGTCTGAGTGCGTCCGTGCGAGTAATCTTATGGTGAATTTGAGTCTGAGTGAGTGCAGCTCAAGAAAATTTTCGTGAGTGTGAGTCCGAGTGTGTTCGGCTCAGGAAAATTTTGGTGAGTCTGAGTCTGAGTGAGTCCAAAGAGCAAGATATATTTCTTGAGTGAGTCTGAGTGAGTTCCACTTTTTTTGCAGACCTATGGTGCAATCTACTGGTCTTCTGCCTTACCATCAGCCTTATCTGGATTCAAGTTTATACTCACGTCTACTCACACGTGTTCCAAAGCAGTGTCATTCGTACACCATTTCAATATTTATTGTTCAGAGGCAGCAATTACATAGGGGGTGCCCTGACCCCCACCCCTACGCCAACTCTACCAGTGAAGTTCCTAATGTTATGTTGTCATGTCTTTCAAGAAAACTGACCTTTTGGTTTGCGAGCACTCATAACTCGTATTCGAAGGTACTGAATCAAAAGGTGCCAAGAAGAGCACCAATTATGTGAGTTATTGGTGTTCATTGACACTATGGCTGAAGAAGCTAATTCTAGGTTAACGGACTTATGAGTCGACTCACTCGGACTCACTCAGACTCAAGTCAAGCTGTGTGTCTGGGTCTGAATGAGTCCAGGCAGAGGCGTAAGCAGAATTTTTTTTCTGAGGCGCACACCTCCTTGATTTAGAGTGGGGGCTGGGCAGGCAGATGTGGTCGGGCGCCATTTCGTGTTATATATACCATAGTGAAAAAACAATTTCCGGGGGGGGGCAAGGGCTCGGTGTGCCACCCCCTGGCTATGCCACTGAGTCCTGTTGAGTAATGTTTTGCTGAGTTTGAGTCCGAGTGAGTTCGGTTGAAGAGAATTTCCATGAATGTGAGTCCGAGTGAGTCCTGCTCCCAAAAAATTTGGTGAGTCTGAGTGCGAGTGATCCCTAAGCGCAAAATATATTTCATGAGTGAGTCTGAGTGAGCTCCATAAGTTTTGCCGACCTATGGACGTAAGTATACTGAGCCACACTAGCATAGGCACAAATATTTTTCGGCGGACAGGGTAGGGTTTATACCCTTTATGCATGCATCTACGTTCGTGCGTGCGTTTGTATGTGCGCCTGTAAGTACATTCATGCGAAAGTGAAAATTTTCGGAGGCAGAAGGGATGGGGGGTTGAACCATCCATCCCCCACCCCGGGCTATGCCAGTGCTGAGCTATATATTCTTGCACTTTGTTGTATTTGGCTACAACTAGGAATTGCAAAAATAACTGCTGGTTGCATGCATTTCATACAATATCGAGCCTACGCACGCTCGACCTACCGATTGAGGGACAGTATGGTCAGTTTGTGAATAAATAATTCCAAAAACAAAGAACGCTATAGACCCTTTCACTGTTTACAAACACAGGCTCTCGAAGGCATCCGGTTTCGTCCACCGATGTGCCTATAATAGCACCGGCGGGCAAGAAGAGCCTTAGCGAGTAGCCGGCTGATTTTCTGCACTTTCCTTCCCTATTTAGCAAAATATTTTCAAATAAAGCTTCTTTTGAGCTACACATAGATTATAACAGATTTTCTTGAACTTTATGCACCTGCCTTTTTGTCTAAAAAACTAAAGAAACACTTTCCTTACCCTGAAACAACTTCAAAACGCGCTTTCGGTTTCGCTGTTAGGGGCTGATAAATCAGGTGACCGGAAGTTTCTTGGGGTACAACGCTTGCTGCTGTTATCGCAATCTTGAAACCGTCTATACGCACCCTGTATATGCTATACAGTGCATGATACGTCGGTGCTGTGCAAACTGAGAGCCGCATTACTGCGGCGTCGCATTCCCGAAAAAAAAATAATGATTCCAGGGATGCAATGCTTAACCCTTTGAGACGACACCTATGAAGAACTTTCTGTAAATGCGTGAAATCGGTAAAACGTTATCTCAAGAAACTCAATAGTCTATTGCAACAAAAAATAATCTCATAATATGTTAATTTATGTACGTTATAGTAACTAATCCTAATTAAGTTATAATTAAATATCTATTTATTCTGAAGTCATTGATGATCAGTTTTGGCATAAGTAGAATGAAATCTCAGGCTAGAAATATAGTGCAAGTTCATTTTTGGTTATGTCCATTTTGAGCAAAGAAAAATTACACTTTTCACATGGCTCGCAGGAAGTGGCACGTCGAACAACTCGTCGAACGTGGTAGTGCCTTCAGAAAAGTGATCATATACAACAGTACACTACAAAATGAAGTTAAATGAAGGCGAATTTATTTTTTCAGGAGATTCAATTCACCCAAAGCTCAATATATCTCACTCTTTTTAGCGCCTAGTTGATACAAATAGCAAAAACAAGTGATACAAACAAATAGCAAAAACGCTAGCAAAGCATTGAATCTATAATTGAACGGGATCGTCTACGTCACAAAAGCTGCTCGTAGCATGATAGCGCGTAGCTATCACACGCCGCGGGCACTCGGCGATGCCGTAGGAACACCGATAAAGTATCATCACGCATGTGTAGCCTATCGTATACTGCTGAATGTATAAGTATGCGTGCACAAACCATTTAGATAAGAGCGTGTACGCTTGATGCGTGTGCGCTTTTAACACACCTTTGACTCGACTGTTCGATCCCGGCCGCGGCAGTTGCATTTCGCCTGCATACTGTGCGATTGCACGTTAAAGAACACTAGAAGATCGAAATTTCCGGAGCCCTCCACTACGGCGTCCCTCATAATCATATCGTGGTTTTGGGAGGTTAAACCGGAGAGATTATCGTTATTATTTTTCTCGACAGAAATTTAGCAGTACACGTACGTTAATATGCGCGTCGAGAGCTGCATTTTTTTGAAGTCATTTATTGCACAGTAATGGTAGTTACATTTGGGGATTATACAGATACAGAAGGAGGTCCCAAAGTCAACAGACTGTACAGGGGACCTCCCAGGGGACCTTCATGTGATCTCGCCCGCCGCCGTTTCCGCAATGCAATTATTACACGCAGAGTCAATTATTAGAGGACAGCCTGTCATGTGCTCCACTATTTGATATAAATAATATAGCTTGAAGGTCCTGTTCTGGTTACAATCAGCTGTTTCCCTGCAGCGGCCGCCTCACTTCGATGTGTCTTTGAGCAACGCGCTGTGCTGAGCCGCTAATCTATGCCAAATAGCTGCACACATGGCTAACCTCTGTAGGTCCCTTCGGCGAGCTTCATAGTGGTATCATTGTTATAGCCCATAAATCCTCACAATGTTTAGCGCCGCCGGTTGCAGCGGCACGCACGGTCGGCAAGCGAAGTCACCATGCAGAGCGGTGCGATCGAGATTGTTCGCACGACAGGCTTTTCCTCTGAAGCGACGTTTTCAAAGCGCTGCGGGCTTCGTGAACTTCAATGCGGAATAACCTCGATGACGACCTACAAAATATAAGTATGTATATATCTTTATATGTGGCGGTGTTTGCATGATGCAAAAGAATTAAGAGCGCAGAGGCGATTGCCACACGGAGTTTTCCTTATCACGCGGTGGATGACCTAATCATTTCAGTCACACATATGTTAGCGCGGATCACAATGGGAGCAAAATCATACCAAAGATGGAAGCGTGAGAGATAGATAAATCATAGCACTGTTAAATGTATGCTCAAACAGGCGCGATATCCAGATGCCCGCAGGGGCCAACTTTGTGGCTGCCGGTTGACCGGGCTGTCTTGAAGGCAACTCGCCAACAGGCCATGCTTCCCGCAACACACAAACTGTTCCCGCAAACGGTTCCCCGTAGCAACATTCGAACATCATGCAAAGACCTGCTGGTCATTGAACGTTGCCACTACAAACTGCAGTACGTGTGTCCAGAGACGTGCTGGTATGGAAGGTTACCAGCAGGAATTGTCGAACTTCATGCAAAGACCTGCGGATATCGGGACATTGCCGGTAAAAATTCTTTAACTCCAGCAATATATCCTGCAGGTCCAGCAGGCCCCCCTCTTTTGGGATTTTTGATCGGGATATTTTCCAAACAATTCGTTCTTTACCCGTGCACGGCAAATAATGATACAATGCGTGTGCTGTTAAGCACATGCCCTCCCAGAAAAAAAGGAAAAATCATTCCTGGCTGAAGCAGCCAGAACCAGAACTATGTTGAAAGCAGCCCGACAACAGAGAGAGAGGAGTGACAAACAATAGTCCTCACCGGGTGCCAGCCTTGGTATTGTGGAAGAAGCCCCACGAATCTTTTTCGTCGACAATACCCGCTTTACTCATGGAACATCACATGGGCTCGGTCTACCTATACCAGTGGTGATGCCACGAGGTGCTGCCAACTGAGATGACCACTCACGCTAAATTTAAAGCCAAATTAGGATATCTAAGGTTGTGTCTGGTAATAAAAATCGGTCAGAAGTGCCACAAAATCAGGTCGATCATACAACGCAAACATCTTCAGGTTTCAGTTTTGGTGTCAGGGATCTTTTAGCTTTTAGTTAAAGTGATTGCGACTGGTTTCATTGATATTATTGCTGCATATTGCAGCAAAAGTAGGTTATTCGTTTTAATGTTGCAGCAAAGGCAGTTCATTTGCTTTTATTTCGTTCTGTTGTAGCATGCCTGGAAATTTACTTCAGGGCACACCCCATGTGACTGGCTGCACCACCTCTAGAAAACTGCCTTGCTCCTATCTCCAAGCTCCTAGGATGTTACATTATGAAGCAAGCCAGCAGAATGTAGATGTTAGGCACCGCAGCAGGGAGAACAAATAGCACAAGTCTTTCGTGCAAGATACATTCATTGATCCCGTGCTGCATCAACATGTGCCTGCATGCTTTGCAACGTGAAGACACAGACTAGTAAGCTTGCTAAGATCAATGGTAGAAGGTAGTCTGTAACCACGTTGCGAAGTGCAATGTCTATGTTTTCAATTATTGATGGTTCGACCTTGACTCGGGCGTCTAACACCCATCATTATTTACCCGTCGTCTGCCACCGTACACCCATCATCTGTCCATCACACCCACCATCTGCTTATCATCCGTCTACCATACACCCATCATCTGTCCATTACTCGCACAATCCATCATCTGCCCACCATCCACCGGTCGTCTGTGCAACACCCATCGTCCGTCCGTCCACCCACCATCTACCCACCGTCCGTCCGTCATTACCCAGTACTGTAATACACCGAGACGGTGGGTGGTGGGTCCCATAATACCCACCAGTGGGCAAATTTTTAACAGGGTTGTCATTTCCCAATGCCACATTTCATTGCAGCCTAAGCGTTAACGCATGACTGTCGTTGTTGCTTGTGGTAAATAACAAGTCACAGTTTCGCCACAAGGCGAAGCAATGAATGCGATAGCAACAAATTGGAATGTCAAGCGACGAATGGCAAGCAGGGTGGAAACGTGCAGCGCGCTGCTCACGCACACATCACGCACGAAAACAACACGAACAGGTCGAGAGCGAACTAACAACGTTCACAGCTCGACACTTCACGCGCTGCCCAAACAAAAGGGAACCATGTGTACAGGTGAAGCAGCGGGCGCTAACGCTTACACCGGCGGCGGCGTTGACGCTGGCGCTCATCGCAGCGTTGCTCAGGAGAGAAAACTGGGGAGGCGCAAAGCACGCAGTGATGGGGCGGTGTTTCTTACTGGAACATGCCAATCGCTGCTAATCGGCAATGAGAGACAGAAGACTCCGACTGGACACAGAGACCCGCAGTCCGCTTTTAGTTAACGCGCGCGCTGCGAATTTTTATTGTTCAACAACGCACAGGAGAAATCTCCCACCGGCACCACCTTGCAGGTCAAGATCCAATGCCATATATACGGGGTGGCCAGTGAACGGTTGTGCAGCGCGAGCAGTCGGTTTTTAAAGACGATAGCCTTTCTTGGGATACTTGAACGCAAAAATTTTGGCCTTTCTGTCTGTCTGTCCGTAACCCGATTCAGCTACTCGGCCAAAGTTGAACCACTTTCTGAACGCCCAGCCATCTTGAACTGGTGTTTGCCTTCATACTTGTGAACATATTCGATCAAAAAAGCAAATACTACGCATACCTGAGGCGCAACATTAATATGTTAGTGTCAGGTCGTGTGTTTTTTATTAGAAAATACATAGGTACGCAATTCTAAAGACCCTAGTGTTTTATCAATGCCAGCCAGATGCAGCCAATTCAACATATAGTAGGCGCTGTCTGAGGCAAGGCAAAACATAGTAGTACGGCCGGCACAAGACTATCGTCTTTCGACGACATTTGCAGCGAAGCACGTAGATACGCGGCGAATTTTTCAACCAAGAAACTCGCTAGCAGACGCTGCCTGCGTCGGCGTCTGCTAGGGGGGGGAGCGTAGGAGATGAAAGAAAGGGGGGGACGCGCATGCGCAGTGGCAGTCTGGACGCCGCGGGCAGGGATGCCTAGAGGAAGGAGGGGGAGCGTAGGAGAGGAGAAAGAGGAGGGGATGCGCATGCGCAGTGGGAGTGTGGACGTCGCGCGCAGGGATGCCTAGAGGAAGGAGGGGGGGAGCGTAGGAGAGGAGAGAGAGGGGGGACAAGCATGCGCAGTGGGAGTGTGGACGCCACGAGCAGGGATGCCCAGAGGAGAGAGGGGGGGAGCGTAGGAGGAAAGAGAGGGAGGGGAGGCGCATGCGCAATGAGGGTGTGGTTGCCGCGGGGAGGGATGGCTAGAGGAGAGAGAGAGGGAGAGGAGGTTTTTTATTTTTTATAGGGTTTGCGCATGCGCAGTAAGGGTGGTCACGCGGCACATTACCACCACCACCGGATTAAGCTTCGCCATAAGATGCTTCACATCTAAAAAACGACGCACGAAACGTATTCACAGGTACAGACGAGCACTAACTAACAAGTGTCACAGTTGTTACTTCGCTGTGTTTGAAAAGCCTGTTCTTTTCGCAAATGGGGGGGGACTGCCCCGAGCGAAGTGACCTTCGTGCTCTCCCTAACTACA
The DNA here is from genome assembly GCA_030522465.1 of Rhipicephalus appendiculatus. NCBI lineage: Eukaryota > Metazoa > Arthropoda > Arachnida > Ixodida > Ixodidae > Rhipicephalus > Rhipicephalus appendiculatus. The sequence continues at coordinate 7,426 of JALIZH010020184.1, forward strand.
ACGCAATCGCTCCGGCGAAAGCCCAATTCTCCCCCACCGCGAGATCAGCGCGCGGGCGAACGGGCGTCTACCCCCCACGGGGCAAAGGGCGCGAGCGTGTAAGCGCGGGCGTCGCGACGAGCAGGTTGCGAGCTAAGGCCCCGCAAAGCTGCCCTTTGCGCCATCTCGCCGGTAATGCTCAAAGCACGCTGAAAACTCGCTGTATATAAATAGCTCGCCGTTTGAACGTTGAAGGACGTGAGCTTTCGTGGCTCAGCGGTTAGCGCCGCGCGCTGCAGAACGAGAAGTCCCTCGTTCGATGCCGCGCGTCGGAAACATTTTTTCTGAATTAGTTTTCCTTGTGGCTTTTATAAATATATAGATACATATACATGTACGGGACATGACGGCGACGGCGACAACCAGCCGAGAGTGTCTATATAATTGCTATCGCAATAAAAGTGCTCCGCTGCTGAGCACTTGGTTGAAGGACCAGTCCTTGGCATAGGTGAAGGAAAAAGGTAAAAAAGTATTGTGCAGTGAATAGAAAGAAAGAATGAATAAACGTAAAAAATGTTGCACGAGCAAAAATTCACTTGTCCCCATTTTACCAGAAGGGCAAGGGCTGCTAATCTTTTTTCTATGTATCAGTGTTGTTTAGCACTATTTAGGCTCATATAACTTTAACTACCTGGACTCTTGGTGCGACACATTCGCTTGGAGCGCACTATACCCGTGATTATAGCGGGTAGAGTGAACTGAGAAAATTGAACAGATTGTTTATTAAGCAATAGGTACTCTCGTTATTTTTTCTGCTTGTTTTGTCTTTACACTTCGGGAACAACAGGCAGGAAAATATATGAAAAAAACATGGCTGATCCCTCTGTCAAAGGAATCGGTATAACACGAAAGTGAAACGTGTATTCACAGAAGTAGTTGAGCGTTTATTGTGCATTGTTTCGCCACAAGGGAGAAGGAATGAATGCTGCAGCAACAAATTGTAATGTGACGTTAAGAACGGCAAGCAGCTCGAAACATGCAGCGCGCACCTCAAGCAGAAAGGACGCACGAAATGACCATACGCAAGACGAGCGCGGAATAACTGTCACTGCTCGACATTTAAAGCGCGCTGCTCTAACACAAAGAAGCACGAAACGAACGCACAAGCATACACAGGACGAGCGCGAACAACTGCCACAATTATTACTTCGTGTGTAAGCGGCGTGCTCCATTCGTAAACGCAGCCGCTGCGGCGAACGAAGCGACCTTCGTGCACTCTGTAACCACTGTAACTTCAAAGCAAACTTTCGGTGGAAACACAAGGCTTGCGAAGCGCCTGAATGCCCCGATCAGGAGATAAGCGCGCGCGCACCAGCGACCACGCCCCGTGGAGGCGCACGCTCTTCCCAGCGAGACGCGCGATGACCTTTAGAGCGCGCGCTCCGTGACACCTTCGCGCCATCTCGCTAGTGATGACGAAAACGCGCTGAAGTCGAGGAGCTCTGAGGACCGCCAACGGTATATGGTGTGTATAAATAGCTTGCCGTTAGCAAGCTGAGGAAGGTACGCTCCCGTAGCCGAGTGGTTTCGCGCCGCGCGCTGCGGAGCGAGAGGTCGTAGGTTCGACGCCCGGCGACGGAACTTTCTCTTCTAATTTTTTCTTTGATCCCATTATGTTAGTTTATATTTTACAACGTCATATCCGTGACGGAAATACGTCAGAGGGAGCCGTGGTGGACCCCGGCATAAAACACTTTCGTGTTAAAATTGGTTGTGCAGACAAAGCGAACACAAAAGGAACGGGGGCACAAACAAGCGCAGACACAGAAGGATTAGAAAGATCTAAGCTAGACATCTAAGAGAGCCCGTGGTTCTTTCTGTGGCCCGTTTGTTTGCCCTGATAATTTTAGGGGCGAAGCTCCTTAGGGCATGGGTTAGTCCCTCGTTGTGCGTCGTAGCCACCTCTAGGTACTCGGAATGCTCACTAGATGGCGATGGCGCTGCGGCGCTCGCTCCATTCCGATGCGTACGAGACGGCTCCGCTGCGTGCTCTAGTGTGATAGGAGACCGCTGGATGGCGCGGCGACGCTAGAATCTCATTGGATGGAGGCGCATTGCGCTCATTGAATCGGAGACCGCTTGAGGCGCGGCGGCGCTCGCTCCACCCCCCGATGCGGGGAGACAGCTGGAGGGCCAAAGCTATAAAATGCGTTCGCTCTTGGCGCGCTTCCTCTTTCTCTCGGCAGTCAGCGCGCAATGAGCGACGAAGACAAGGCGGTGGAGCGGAGGGCTCGGAAAGCGTGATGATGCGTGAAGCATGATTTACATGATGATCGACTGGGCAAAATTTGCGGAGGATTCACGGTTTACCGATGAACCTCCGGAGCTTCGCCCACTCATCATCATTCACTCCGTGATAATTTTTCCTAATAATTTACACCAACTAAACCGCCTTTCAACCCTGCTGCAAGGAGAATAAAATATAGAAATAATAGAGCGTTGTAGCGGAGCCAAGAACGGAGATGTTATACACGGTATAACGCATCAATTTATTCGACTGTTTATTTGCTTAGATAGCCATATAGACCTAGGGTGTCGGGTAGCCGCAGTGGAGTGCAGTTTCGAAAGTGTGGCCTATGAAAATTTTGTGTGTCTGGACCGCGTTTGAAGTGATCCTATCCCAGGTAGCACATGTGGTCTAGAAAACGTTTTAGGGGTGAAGCTCCTTAGCCTGTCGGTCGTGCGTCCCTTGTATGTAGTAGCCACCTGCTGATGACGATGACGATCGCGATCGCGATCGTCATCCCCACTATGCGATCGCGATCGCAATCGCATAGTGGGTACGGAATGTGCCCACTATGCGTCATAACGATGACGCTGATGACGATGACGATCGCGATGCCATACAATACATGGCATCGCGATACCATGGAATGTACCCACTATGCGTCATAACGATGACGCTGATGACGATGATTATCGCGATGCCATACAACACATGGCATCGCGATATGGTCTCACATGCATATCGTTTGACCACATGCAACCAACCACCATCACGTCTTCGATGATGTACCTCCGGAGCTTCGCCCACGCATCATCATTCACTCCGCGGATATGCTGAGATTTTTTTATGGATAAATTGGATAAAACGGATTCTAAACCATTTTTGACGTTTAAAACGTCACAGAAAAGCCGTATTATGTCTTGAAGAGTCAACTTGTCGGCTAGTTGGTTGAACATAGCTTATGGGTAACAGCGCGACAGACCAGAACAGCAAAGGCATCAGCGCTACGTGTCATTGTGTGTGTGCCCTTACTGTCCTGGTCTTTCGCGCTGTTACCCATAAGACGTGTTATACCTGTTCTTGGAAACGTCTAGGAAACACCCTTTTTAAAACCATTTTCGTCTGCAACGTCTCCTAAAGATAAGGGCATGGTCGGAGTACATAAAATCGGTACACGCAAGCACTACAAAGCGAATAGCAAGAAGCATGGAGACGCCAGCAGTAGACAGCCACCTTTTAAGCCTATGGGAGAACAGGCGGAGCCTACTGAAGCGTTAGAAACGCCAACGACTGAATAGTACACTCTTGCGTAGGATCGCGGCTCTGGCTGAGGAGGCAAACGCCAACGCAAACAAATTGGCAACCGAGGGATGGGTCAGGTTCTGCAGTTCGCTTCAGAATACACTGAGCACTGCAAAAACTTGGTCCATCCTAAGGAATGTCCTTGACCCAGATAATTCCAAATCCGCGACCAGCAGAACACTGCAGAAAATCGCCGAAAACTTTCCGGGCACGGACGACGACCTCATAAAGGCTCTCAAGGAGAGATATATTGGCGAGAGTCCACCAGCTACTTCGACCCATCAAATGAGTTACACGGGAGCTAAAAATGAGAAACTAGACGAGCCGATAACAAAGGCGGAGGTATTTGCGGCAGCCCAGGCAGCCCAGAGGAACACGTCCCCCGGTGAAGACCAAATCACGAATGCGATGATAAGGAACCTTAGCGACAAGGCCATCGAAGGCTTGACGAAACAATTTAACGAGCACTATTGGCTTAAAGGGAAGATCCCTGCAGAATGGAAAACGGCCAAAATTATAACCATTCCAAAGCCCGGAAAGAAGCCTTCCCTTGCAGGCGCTCAGACCTATATCACTTACCTCGTGCATGGGGAAGCTTTTCGAACGGGTCATTCACACCAGACTTCAAAATTTCATAGATGACAGGGGGGCTGTTCCACCGGCCACCATGCTGGGTTTCCGCAGTGGCCTTTCGACACAGGACGCTTTCCTTCTGTTACAAGAAGAGGTCCTCAAAGGCGTTCCCAATGGTGGGGAACATTTGCTGCTTGCTCTTGACTTAAAAGGAGCCTTCGACAATATATCTCATGAAGCTACACTCTCTGAGCTAAATATGATTGGTTGCGGGGAAAACATCTATAACTACATAAGGGATTTTCTCACCGAGAGAAAGGCGACAATTGGTATTTCAAGCGTTAGGTCTGAACCTTTCCGAATGCCAGACAAGGGAACGCCTCAAGGAGCCATCATATCTCCTCTGTTGTTTAACATCGCCATGCGTCAACTCGCGCGGGCCTTGGACTGTGTCCCTGCAGCTGGGTTATACCCTCTACGCGGATATCACTCTATGGGCCACACACGGGGGTCTCTGGCCAGCAAGGAGCAGACTCTGCAATAGGCGGAATTGGCCGTAGAAAACTTTGCCAGAACCAGCGGTCTCAGCTGCGCGCCCGACAAGTCGGAGGTGATCAGAATACATAGCAAACAGTACAAAAGTAATGAAAACATAGAAATTGAAATTGAAAATCAGAAAATTAAAGAGGTCACCGTCGCTCGGATCCTGGGCTTCTGGGTTCAAAGCAATGGTAGGGCAAACCACACTGTCGGTCTCCTTAAATCGGCAACCAAACAAGTGGCTAAGATGATTCAGAGGATCACTTTCCACAAAAAGGGCATGAAGGAAAGCGATACTGTGCATTTAGTGCAGGCGCTCGTATTGAGGAAATTGACATACAGCTTGCCATTCCACACGCTCAAGAAGAGCGAGGAAGGAGAAGTATATTCTATTATCAGAGGGGCTTACAAGGCGGCATTAGGCTTACCATTAGGCACTCCGACAGACAGGCTGCTTTGAGATCGGCGTGCATAACACGTACTCCGAGCTGTAGGCAGCTACATTAATCTCTCAGAGGAACCGTCTCAGCCAGACGAAGTCGGGAAGGGAGATCTTGATAAGGACGGGTATTCCACCACACCCCCAAAACTTGGACGAGACGCTGGTAGAAATACCAGAACCAGTCCGCAGGCATATCTCGATCGCCCCTATCCCTAGGAACATGACCAAGGAACAACATCACGAAAGGAGAGAGGAGCGCATAAAATGGATCAGAAAACTAGTCAGAGGCAATGAGAACGTGCTATACGTTGATGCTTCCAGATATAACTGGAAGCGCTCCGTAGTCACCATAGTAAGCAGCAACACGAGAAGCATGGTGTCCAGCGCATCACTGTACACGTCTTCGATCACCAAGGCCGAGTGTTTCGCCATCGCGTTGGCGATTAAAAGTCGAGAGCGAAACGTCGGGCAGGCGTACATCACCATAATCTCGGATTCGCAGGAGGCGTGCCGACTCTTTACGAAAGGCCGCCTTCCATCAAAAATTTGCAGCCTCTTAGTGGACGCATGTCCCGGGCACCAGACCAGGTTGGTCTGGTGCCCGGGACATGCAGGAACCTAGAAGGGTAACGAGAGGGCGGACGCTCTAGCTCGCGCGCTCACGAACCGAGCGGGGCACCAGCCTCCCTCCCTGTTACCACCACCCAACACAACACACGATGCCTTTCGCGAGGAGGAAGACTATGATCCTGCTCGGTTGGCTCCGCGAGATCTTCTTGCTCATCAGCGTCGCGCACGGCAGAAATATGGCGCCCCCCACAAATCTCTGCAAGGGGAAGACGCCATAGACCTCCGTAGAATTCAAACGGGGGTCTATCCAAATCTATTGCGATTGCACAAAATATTTCCAACTTTGTATGGGCGCGATTGTCCGTTGTGTCGCGACTCGCCACCAACCCTCTACCATATCTCTTGGGGATGTATTAAAAGGCCACATAAACTCAATCGCTTACAGCGTGCGTATAAAAAATAGAAAACTCTTTGGAGCAATGGGAGGCACTCCTCGCTAGCTCGGACCCGGAGGTGCAACTAGCGCTTCTGGACCACGTCCGGCTGGCGGCACAGGCCAGTGGAGCCTTGGACATGGGGCCCCACCCATCGAGCTCCTAAACCCCATCCCTTTCCCTCAATAAAAGTTATTCTTCTTCTTCCCTTCGGGGAGGTGGAGGCATTTTTTTTTTCATTTGAGCTCAGTATATGAGAACCATGACAAACGAAAAAGCGTGTTGCATCACGGGTTCCATGTGCGACATGTTTCATCAATACCTGTGTAGGAAATTTATTCAGCATACGTGATTAAATGCTTTACATAAGAACATGAGCGGAAACTATTTATATCTCTTAGCCTAACTTCAGTAAAATGACTGTGTTTTCTCTTGGCCGTTTTATGAGGAAGTTTCAAGATATAGATTAGGTTAAGCTACGTGTGCACGCGTAATAGGCAGTTTCAGAATAGGGTACGCAATGATAGCGTTCGTTTCGCATGTATGCTATTTCCGCCACTTAACGTGAGTGCGCAAGATATGGCGTACGACGCGTGCGCAGTAGCCAGTTTTTTCAATAGCGTACGCAAAGATGCCGTTTGTTGTGTACGTAGCGTATAACACATGCGCAGTATCGATGAACGCTAACGAAATGGTTTGCGCAAACAATTCTAAAACTGCATAGAAGTTACGGCATGAGCCATCCCCTGTATTGTATCACTGCAGTTTGTGAATAACGTAATATTCGCAAAGACAGCGTACTACTTCACGGTTTCTAACCCAGTTCTAACTTTGCGTAATGACAGCCTGGCCGCGCTTTTCTGTTAGTTGCAAATTTCTGAGGGAATGATCAGAGTCAAAGACGCGTGTTAGTGTTAACCTCTTCCTTTCTTTGTTAAGCTGGCACTTCTTAGAAGAAGCAAAAAGTTCTCTTGCGCGTCTCTTGTGCCTGGTTAAATATAGCATGCTCGCTCTCGGTCGTCGTACGGTGTTATCTAGTTTTCAACTTTTCACACCGTCCTATTTCAGGAGTTATAACATATAATGAAATTATCTTTTCTCCTATTTATTGCAGGTGGTACTCGTCCTAGATATTTATTAACAAAGTCTACACCAACTAAATTATGACTTTCTTCTTTTTTGAGGGATGACCAGCAATGAATGAAAATGGATCTCGAGAGACAATTCGTTGAGTTGTGCCTCTTGTTGTATGCTGTTGTAATTGACAGCGTTCGGATTTTCTGCTAGCCATGGCGCATTTCAGGTTAACGAATGTGCTCACTAGGGATGTCAGACAATAATTCCTCTGTTAAGTTTTGTACGCTGCATTTCGAAGCCTGAAAGCGGGCTTGAAACAAAGCTTGAACCTGAAACCAGGCTTCAACGCAGCTTGAAACATGAATGCTGCATCCACAAATATTTTATAACTAACGTCTAAGATGACACCTCATGTTGAGAACGTTTGGTCTTAATTCTATAATGATGCCAGAGGATCATCAACATTTTTTAAGCTAGAAGTCTTCCAACAGACTCATGATGTAAGAAAGTTCCTAAAAGTTACATTTCGTGAACAATTCACTTCAGCGACAGTGATTTTGCAAGCCATTTACGTTCTTTTTTTAATACGTATTCTTGGCTGGATGGGCCAAATACTATTTTGCGGTTTTGTTTTCTTATTAGTGTTTTCCAACACCTTGGAGTCGATTTCCACACTAGCTATGGTGCTAAGGAGCCCGACTGAACGATTGTTTTTCAAATGAAGAGAGACATACACCAGGTGCTTGATGCATGCCTCCATTCCTGCTTAATATACTGTGTGGACTGTGGCTTGGTGTAGCGTCTTCTAACCCATTCAGTTATCAAAATGGTGTGGCATATTCATCAATGTGCGATAACAGCAACTGTGTAGAGACTATCGATCACTCCTTGTGCCTCTGTCCCGAATTTCAACATCGCCAAACTCTCCAGTGTGCCTTCAGGAGATCTCACGGCCGGCCTATCACTGAAAGAAAGTTTTTTCATCCATATGGCTTCACGGCGCACCAGTCCATAAAACCACACGAGCCTTCCTTCAGTACTTCAATGCAACAGAATTGAGCGAACGCCTGTGATATATACGCTCATCTGTGTGTGTGCGCGCGGGTGTGCGTGTGTGTGTGCGTGCGGGTGTGTGTGTGTGCGTGCGGGTGTGTGTGCGGGTGTGCGTGTTGTGTGTGTGTGCTGTGAAATGTGTACTTTCACTCCCTCAATCCCCGCCCCATAAGTCGGGTAGCCAACTGAACGTATTGATCCTCCCTGGCTATCCTCTATTCCTTCTTTCTCTCTCTCCTTCTTACGAAAATAAAAACTTCAGCGGAAGATGAAGCGTTGAGGAAACGTTTCAACGTGGAGGCTGTCTACGTCAGGGCCCTGACGGAAGCTAGACCACTTGCCGAATCTTCGGCTTCATTGACATCCCCTTTTCAACTAATTCGCTCCACTTCATCCTAGTGTTTTATTCAGTAGAGCTAATTGAGACGACGCTTACATATGGCAGAACGGCTGTACCAGGTCTTAAGTTTTCTAATATTGCATTGTTTGTTTTTTGACAACAATTTTGCTAATGATGAATCGTGCAAAAAAAAGTTGTGTTTTTTTAAGGTTGGATACCATATAGCTGCAGTTTACCGCGATATTCTGTGTTCTTTAGCCGCTTCTGTATGATATCTAGTCGCATGCTCTATCTGATTTCGTGGTTTTAACGCAATACCGTTAAAGCTCGTATCGCAAAAAATTCCGGCGTTGGTGTCAGCGTCTGCGTCGTTGGTTGTGAGCGAAAAATCATCATCTTGTCCGTGACCGAAAAATCGAGACAGATGCAAATAAAATAAATAATAAAAATTTTCGGGTCCGAATGAGCATCGAACCCAGTTCGTACGCTTGGCAAGCAGGTGTTCTACCACGCTGCCACGCTTATGCTTGGGATTGCATTTAAAATAACTTCCTCTGCTTGCAAATGCAGTGAAAATAACTTTCATGCTTTACAAACATATGCGTCCTGTATACAGGCGTCACAATACAACATGTAATATTGCAGTAATTTTGCGTGGTACAAGTGTACATTCGCATCGGGTGTCAGAAGATGTGAATATCATAACTAGAGGCCGGATTCTTAGGCACTAAAAAAAGCGCGTTTTAGGCGCCAAAAATAGGCAGGCAAAACACCGTTTTAGGCGTCCAAAATCGTAAATATAGGCACAATAAATTTTTACATAAATTCAAAATATTTCAAACAAAGACGCACCCGACCTGTATTTACGACAGGAAAGAAAAAATACGTTACTCTTTATGATTGCACAAAGGTGCCAACGGTTGAACATAGCCATGCAATTGTCCTTTTTCCCGCACGGTTCGTAGAACACAGTCGCTCCTTTTATGCTGTGTCATTGTGAGTCAAGTGTCCACCATGGAATCAACACACTCCTGAACCTCCTTATTTTCGGCATGCACAGAAGCAGATAGTTGGACCGTTAAAAGACCAGAACAGTGGAATGCCTCGTATTGTCCGGGTCTAATCGCGTAAGGTCGGTTGCTCCTCCGTCGGTGAACACCTTTAAAGGGCCTCTCACCACGTCTGAGTATTTTGAGCTGACCAAAGTTTTTCATGGAATGGGCGCTCTCGATCACGTCTGCCAAGATTTACAACGCTGCGCGGCCGCGGAAAGATGTCACATTTCAAAATGAATGCCGCTTGCCCTTTTTTCAGGCGCGCGACCCAAGATGGAGAGATTGACGTACAACAAGGAATGGTCCTGCGTAGTTATCTCAGTTCTGATGTCGCTCCTCTACGTAGACATTGGCGCTCTGACGTCGCTCGCAGTAGCGCGTGGCTCTGCGAGAATTATTCGAGGCGACATGTGTAACTTCTGCAATCTGTTGCTTGAATAGATGAATGAAAGTTAATAGAAGTAATAACACTCAAGCGGGATGTTTGTGCGTTTTTATTGTTATTTTTGTTACTTCGAATAGCAGCGAAATGTGAGACTAATCTGCCTCCATTTCGTATGCGTTTGTGTTTTCGCCGCTCCCGCGCCGCGCTGGCGCCAGCCCCGACAACGCTTGGCGCATTTTATTGCGATAGCAATTATATGGACAGTCTCGACGGGTTTTTGCCGTCGCCGTTGCCGTCGCCGGCGCCGTCGCAGTCATTTCGCGTATAAAGTCCAGAAATTGATAGATCCTCCAGCGCATCGTACATTCTACCCGCGGGTAACAGCGCGGGAGCGAGGGAGACAAACGCGGCTGAAGCGGACATCAAACAAGCCGGCCCATCTCCGTTGCTCCGAGGCGTATGTGATAAGATCCCCCGCCTGTTCGACCAGCCGGGGAATGCTCAAGAAAGAGAGGACACGCCCCGCGCGTCTTTAACAAACGCGGAAAGACGTGGGGGGGGGGGGGGGGGGTCCCTCTTGCAGCCACTGCGACCTTTGGTTTTACGAGCGCGGTCGTCGCTGGCGCGGGCGTTATCTCGCGATCTCAGCCAGGCGACAGCGGGCAACGAACAGTGTCCCTGAAGCGGCCGTGTGCTCTTAAACAAGCATTTTGTAGAGTTGCGCGTGAGACCGGATCCAACAGAATTAGCTGCCAGCCTCAGTTCGAATAACATTAGAATTTTTTGCTGTCGCATTCATTGCTTCTTCCTTGCGGTGAAATTGTGACATTTTTTTTTTTTAGTGCACCATCCCTAACAGCAGTTCCAGCTGTGCGACGCGGTGTATCACGGTAAGGATACATGATCCGTGGAACAGCCTCTCCAAACGTGCGCGCACTTAGGAATCCATCCCAAAGAAACAGACAGTACACTACAGAGAACGCCGAAACGACACACAACACCGCTTGCGTGCACTACCTGGCTCATGCACGTCAAGCGCACGTGACTGCTGCGTGCGCATGACGCTTGCTCGCATCATGGTTTCGCGGCTCGTAATGAGCCAACTTCAAAGATTATTGTGATCCAACGCTCTTCATTGAGCACGCAACAACTTTCAATGTTTAACTACAATTTATCACGTGATCTGGTGAAGGGCCCTTTAAGAAGTCAATGACAAAGAAAACCAAAGCCGCGTGCACATCACATTTTTCTTACTTTTGATTTACGCTCTCCTTTCCCCTGACGGCACTCTACGGTTTCGCATTCGTTCGCCCACCTTCCCGCGGCTGCACAGAGGGACCTCCTATTTCCTGCTCACTGCCACACCCATGTCTTCAAGGTGGTTTACTTCCATGAGAACACTGGAATGGACAAAAGGCTGTAGAAGCCACCCGCCGCGTCTTCGGCCATGGACGCCACTCTCCTCTTCCCATCTTTATTTCCCTTTCCCATTCCATATCAGACGCTGAGACGTGCTCCCCATTTAGGGTTGCAAAAATAGCGTCTTTCGCTTTCCTCAACCCCTCCTCCAGCCGCTCGCGACAATGAGCGCGTTGGCGTAAGATTGCCGGCGCGTCCCATTTTATGGCGGCTAGCGGTTGTTTTTCGGAAGTTGATTGACGTAGAGGGCTAGTTTGAACCCCATGGTGTTCTTAAAGGGGACTGTTTACCGCTCGAAAAAAATTTTCTGATTGTGGCGAAAATGAGAAGATCGTTCATTTCATCAGCGGCAACGACCATGCTTTGTCCCATAAAAAATGAATTATAATTTTAATTTGACGTTGAAAGTCGACAAAGAATGACGGCTAGCGTCACCCAAAAAACGATGTGGGTTCAATCTAATGGCAGGACAAGAAATCCGCGCAGGTAGACTCGTTTTGCTTATAAACAAACATGTATAACTTGAAATTGTGTTTTACGCACTTGAGGCAGCTTTAGGTTGCTCCAGAGAGTAATTTTTGCTTTTTTTCTCACGCGTTCAAAGAGGCGCCCAGTGGCTCTGCTGGCGGCGCGTTCGCCTCCCCTGCCTGCCTACGGCGGAGAACGCGAAAGCACTGCGTCCGGCGCCGCTCATAAGAAAAAAAATGTCATCGGCGAATAGCAGCGCGACTGACTTCAGAGAATTTTCGAGCCATGCCCGCGAGTCCAACGGTATCTAGTAACGTTGCGCGAGTCCTCATGCGTAAAGTGCACACCAGTGTTCACCGAGGTTCTGCATTGAAGATTTTGCCCATCACCTTCCGCTTCACTAAGGGCGTCCATGCTGGCTCTGATATCGCATATGCGGCACAGAACACCTAAACATAACTGAAAGACAGCAGGAACCTTCTGTTCCTTTCGTTTTTATAGCAGGTTTGGCATGAGTGGAACCACTACAGTTCCTTTCACAACGCCGGCGTACCAGTGTTGCTGTAACAGGCCAACTTTTCCGCTCGACTGCGGTGGTTTTTCAGGCTGAATAAACAAAGCTGGAGAAACCGTGGTAACAATACTTTATCTGACAATTTGAATGCTTTAAACGACCACTACGGTATTTGTTTTATTATTAAACAAAAATTGATGAAGCCCGCAAAAACTGCACGTGGTTTCAGTTTTCGACTTTCACCGGCACTACGGTCGTCATCGCCTCCACCAAGCAGTGTTGTGGGCATTCATCACACCAATCGAAGAAGAACAGACGCAGATCGCAAAATTCTGTTTTAAAAATTTTTACTCACTTTCGACAAAAACCGCTGCAAGTTTGGGCACTTCAGACGGTACGCTTTTTTATTGCGACACAAAACAGTAAAAGCGATGAAGGGCGGTAGACAGTCCTTTAAAGTTCGATGTTGCCCGGGAACATGAATAACGGTCTCAAACTGCACTCCAAAGTGAAATTCGAGGTTAAATATTGTTCATATAGGCACCGATTTGGAAAATAGACATTTATAGGCACTTATAGGCATTTAGGCATGAACGCCGAAAATTGGCATTTATAGGCAGTATAAAAACACCATAAATGCCCTTCTTAAACTCTAATTCCTGCTCATATATCAATTCTTAAACTCTAATTCCTGCTCATATATCAATGTGGCACGATAGGAACGCAAGGAACAAAACAGGCATTTGCCTAAAATCCGGTCTCTAATCATAACGACATTGTGGTTCAAAGCCGTCCACCGATTACAAAAGGCACACACGTTACTGCCGTATTCCTTTAAGACCACGTAGTGCAGTGCATAGCAAGTTCGAAAACATTTCCCGCGTTTCCCGCGCATAATTTCTGGTGGTTTAAAGCATGCTACCCATTACATAGTATGCTCTAAGTGATTGAAGTACGCACTATGGACACGATATCGCTATCGCCTTCAACACTTAAAGGCGAAGCTTAAGGGTCCCCCATTTTTTTACGTTTCTATGCCGTACAGAAATCGTTGCTGTTTTACGTAAGGAATATACGACATCACCGCTTTTGTCTGTGAATCTACTGAGCTCTCACTCCGTAATACGAATGACAGAATAAAGTAACTGTAATTACTTTAACAAAGACGGCTTGCTATAAACGTGCACTAAATGCACGTACAAATACTAAACAGCAAAAAGAAAAAACATGGCTGATATCTCTGTCAAAGCAATCGATACAACACGAAAGTGCAATGTGTCTTCACAGAGGTAGTTGAGCGTTTATTGTGCATTGTTTCATCACAAGGGCGAAAGAATGAATGCTACAGGAACAAATTGAAATGTCACGCGAAGAACGGCAAGCAGCTTGAAACTTGCTGCGTGCACCTCAAGCTGAAAGGACGCACGAAACGAGCATACACAGGACGAGCACGGACTAACTGTCACAGCTCGACATCTCAAGCGCACAGCTCTAACACGAAGAAAGACACGACCGCACAAGTATACACGAAACCAACGCGAACAACTGTAACAATTGTTACTTCGTGTGTGAGCAGCGCGCTGCTTTCGTAAACGCGGCCGCTGCGCTGAGCGAAGAGACCTTAGCGTACTTTTAACGACTGTGACTTCAGAGCAAACTTGCGGTGGAAGCACAAGACGTAGGCGCCCCAATGCCCCGATCAGGAGATAAGAGGCGCGCGCACGAGCGGCCACGCCCCGTGGAGGCGCGCGCTCACCGAGCGAGAAGGCACGGCGACCTTTAGAGCGCACACTCTGTGCCACCTTCGCGCCATCTCGCTACTGATGACGACAACGCGCTGAAGTCGAACAGCTCTGAGGACCGCCAACAGTATATGGTGTATAAAAAAAAGTCACAGTTTCACCGCAAGGGTGAAGCAATGAATGCGATAGCAAAAAATTGTAATGTTATACGAAGTTAGGCTGGCAGCTAACTCTTTTTGAATCCGATCTCCACGCAACTCTAGAAAACGCTTGTTTAAGAGAATTCTCTTCGCGTTGAGAGCGCAGCATGTAGAAGGGTACGCCGGCCCGGCCGCGCCCAGAGGGGGGGAGATGAGAAGGGGAGATAAAGCGCGCGCCCGCGCCCGCGCTCGTAAAATCGAACGTCGCCCCCCCCCCCCGCCCGCTGTCGGCCGCCGAGAAGGGAGATAACGCGCGCGCCCCCGCTCGTAAAATCGAAGGTCGCTCGAGGGACCCCCCCTCGCGTCTTTTCACGCTCACGAACGACGGGCGGGCCCGGGTTATATATATACATATACATATACGGCAAATGACGCCGACGCCGACGGCGAAAACCAGCCGCGAGTGTCCATATAATTGCTATCGCAATAAAAAATAGCTTGCCGCTAGCAAGCGGAGGTATGTACGCTCTCGTGGCGGAGTGGTTTCGCGCCGCGCACTGCGGAGCGAGAGGTCCCAGGTTCGACACCCGGTGACGGGACGTTTTCTTCAAGTTTTTACTTTGATCCCAGTATGTTAGTTTATATTTTACAACGTCATATCCGTGACGGAAATACGTCAGAGGAGCCGTAGTGGACCCCGGCATAAAACACTTTCGTGTTTTTTTTAAAAGATTCTGCACGACGTCTTAGAAACGTCTGGAAAACGTCTTTTCAAAGACAATGCAACGGGACAGAAATGGCATTTTTTTTAAGTCGTTTTAAATCATTTTCTAGCAGAGTGGGATTTTCTGTGACGTGTTGAAAACGTTTTCTAGCAGTATGTGATTTTCATGACGTTTTTAAAACGTTTTCTAGATGGTCTTAAAAACGCATTCTAACCGGACATTGTACGAGATATAAGATGTTTTCTTGACCTTTTGGTTTTGTTTTTTTTCGTGACCTTTTCTAAACGTTTATATGGTCTTGGATGAACGTTTAGAAAACGTTTAAGAAAACGTCAATTATCCTTTTTGTGCTACCTGGGAGGGTGCTTCCCGAGCCTGCGTACAACCTTCAATGCAGGTGCATAGAATTAGGCTAAATGTACATTTATACGTTTTTCCTTTTTTTTTTTATTCGCGCGTCTACTCTCCTATTCGCTTTGCTTTTTCCATCTTTCTTTTCCCTTTCCCCTCCCCCTTAGTGCAGGGGTAGCAAACCGGATGCTCAATTGTGGTTAACCTCCCTGCCTTTCTCTCTTTTTATTCTCTCTCTCTCTCTATACGTTTAAACGTTACTCACGAAACCCCGTTGTCCATCTGAATGTATAAGAGGTATTAACGAAAATGAATCCAGGCGTCGCTTGCACTACTGGCGCAACGAGAAAGACGCAACATAGCTGATTTTTTTCCCTATCAGGTGCTGGTCAAACGGAGTGATGATAAGTAATGCGAAGTGATGCAAAGTTCAGTGAAACTTCTTTTGGGCCTAGTTGGTTCATAATCCTAGATGTACAGGTCGGTCCACTATTGGAGGGGGAACATGCGAGCGCGTGCCTCGCGCTCCGCTCAGCGCCATGCACAGCAAGCGGCGAAAACAAAGCGCATGCGCAAATGACGCAGAAGCGACACATGTCGCGCATCGTCTGCTACTGAAATGCCCATTCGCCAGTGTGTGGCCGCGCTGTCGCGGCCCTGCCGAGCAATCGCACTTGAAAAGGCGTGCGAAAAGATTGCCTGACTTCGTAGTTATGAATCCCTGCACTCAAGGACACGGTGTTAGAAGTACAGGTGGAACGACGGAGCGCCGCCGCCTCGCACTCGCTGCGTTGAACTTCGGTTCCTCCGCTCCATCGCGCCGCCAGATGGCAGGAGGGGTCACGTGGCCGAGAGCCGGGCGAGCAGGCCCCGATTGCGCCTTAGTGGCACGCGGAAGCCGTCTAGCCCACGCAGTTGTCGCCACGTTGTGCTCTTGTTTTCAATCTTTTTGTGCGATGACAGGCTACGCTATTGGTGTGAGCAAGCCGTGAAATAGGCAAGAAGTATTTTGTGGCACGGTGCAATCTGGCGACAAGACCTGCGCTGAAAAAAGCGACGCTCTTTGCTGCACCCCGAGTAGCGGACCGCGTTAAGGTATGGCGCCATGCGATTCCGCGCAAGGACCGCGTGCTGCAGTCGACCGACTACGTCTGCGAGAAGCACTTCAAGCCGAGGTACGTAACGAAGACGTGGGGAAGCTGATACAAAGGCCACGTTCTTGTGAGTACACCACGAAAGGCGGCTTCGTCTAAAGACGCCGCGCCGACGAAGTTTTCCGACTGCCGTGCTCACTGAGCAAAAAGACGGAATGAGCCTGCGGATTGTTCATACCCTCCTGCCATCAAACGGCGCCAAGTGAGACTGGAAATTCAACAAGATTTCAAGAACTCGCACTAACGGACACCTCGCAGGCGTGCGAAGTTGTCAGCGAGATGGATAAAAGCAGCTGTGTGGGAACTGACGCCACAGAATTCGACACAAAGCCAGTCGCAGTGTCAGCCACAAGTTTGATCGAGGAAGTTTTTGAGAGTGGCAATAGCGTGCCTTTCCCAACAACAGCGTGGACGTGCCACAGAGTTAACGTTGAAGGCTTGAGATCAGTCATGTTTTGTACATGAACTTTTCATGACTAGTGCGGCAGCTACCCAGCCAGATGATTCCACTACTGGCGCGAGCTAAAGCTATTATGCTGCTGCTCCCAGCCGCATCGTCATGAAAAAAGAAAGGCGAGTCCTGACGAACAACTGAATTTAAGCGTCGCTCTGTTTGCAAACGTACACCCCTTGAATATATCCAACTGCCTTGCAAAGTTAGTAGCAGCAATGATATTGTAATGCTTCTCAGGCGAATGAGCGCTATTCGCTTGTGTGCCGGCGGACCATCATTACATCAGTGCAATAAAATGCGTCTCTACATCACTCTAAGAAACGGCGCCGTTTTTTAGTTCGTCTACGCCGTAAGTACGTACTTTTCTTTGAACCATCCCTACCTGCCTGTGCCGTCGTTCTCTCCCCGTGAGAGGGCTACGCTTGTTAACAATTCGAATATCTGTGGTTTTATGTCTGAAACCATGATATGATTATGAGGCACGCCGTAGGAGGGCTTCAGAAATTTCGACAATGTGGTGTTTTTTGAAGTGCACTGACATCACACAGTTAATGGGCCTCTAGCATGTCGCTTCCATCAAAATGCGACCGCTGCGACAGCAATCGAGAGTACGTTTTTTCTGCTCCAATACTACGGCTAATGCGTTATTTTTGTCTATGCCAACAATATTTAAACAAACAAAACTAACCTCTATCATATTTTAACGCGACCTCACTGTCATACGCTTAAATGCACGATTTCACAAGTCCGAATGCGAAAGCATCCGCCAGCCGCGCGAACCATCGCGGGGGTGAATTGAACATATTAAGGCGAAAGCCTTTAATGTCTCATGCTCACGTCCGTCCGGTGTCCGTCCGGCGTCCGTCCGTCCATTCACACCCCCACTGTGCATGCGCCAACCCATAAAAAAATTAAAAAACCTCCTCTAGGCATTCATGCCCGCGGCGTCCACACCCCGACTGCGCATGCGCGTCTTCCCCTCTCCTACGCTCCCCCCTCTCGCCTCGCGACGCCGACGCAGGCAGCGTCTCCTAGCGAGTTTCTCGGTTGAAAAAACCGACTGCTCGCGCTGCGCAACCGTTCCCTGGCCACCCCCGTATATATGGCACTGGATTTTTACCTGCAAGGTAGTGCCAGTGGGGGATTTCTCCTGTGAGTTGTCGAACGATAAAAAATTCGCAGCGTGCGCGTTAACTAAAAGGGGACTGCGGGTTTCTGTGTCCAGTCCGAGTCTTAGGTCTCTCATTGCCAATTAGCAGCAATTGGGATGTTCCAGTAGGAAACACCGGTCCATCACTGCGTGCTTTGCGCCCCCCAGATTTCTCTCCTGCCTGTGCAACGCTGCGATGAGCGCCAGCGTCAACGCCGCCACCAGTTTAAAGGAGTACTGACACGATTCTGGGAGGCACCCCAAAAGGGAACTCTATCGTTTCCATAGTGTGCACTGTCATCGCTCTCCACACACCGGAGCCACACAACGCGTACAAAATATTATACATCGATTTTAAAGTTCGTCGCCCAGCATCTGCAAGCCAGCCCTACCGCAATGGACATTATCATGACAAATCAACACAGCTCACTGGGTTCGCGAAATTTGCGTCCTGCATGCAGCCTAAGTCGCAGAAATCGCTCTCAGGGTCACTGGACGACAATGCACTCATCGTTGTTTACGTGAACCACGTGCGACTGACAGCAAACAGGCAACTGTTGCTAGTATGTCGCGAGTTGCAGTCTTTCCGTGACGTCAGAGCAGACTTGATACGTCACTGCGAAGCCACCCTCTCGATACCGAAACTGAAATTGCTGTTTTAAGGTAGCGGTAATAAAAATATATTCGATGCATTCCCATGCACCGCGACACTCTTTTTGGGGTTCTCGACACCCACGTTTTTATTTAGAGCAACAACCCGAAAATATTTAAAATTCGTGTCAGTACTCCTTTAAGCGTTAGAGCCCGCTGCTTCGCATCTACACATGGTTCCCTTTAGCGGGAGATGGTGTAATCTTTAAGGCGAAAGCCTTTAATGTCTCATGCTCACGTCCGCCCGGTGTCCGTCCGGTGTCCGTCCGGCGTCGGTCCATCCGTCTGTCCGTCCGTCCGTCCATCCGAGTTCTGGCACGGAGCCAGGTGGCCGCCGGGATGCGCAGACGGACGCCGGTCGCGTCGGACTCTATAGCGCTCGCGCTTTGCTTGCGTAGCGTCGCTGTGCCCAGAGTTTGCAATCATTCTGACCGACGCCGTCTCAATGGACCCAAGCGTTCACGGAACACACTTTCCAATATACAAAGGGTCCATCAATTTAAGAGCTGGAATGCGTATGGCGCGCGACTCATCCGAACGTGGATAAGTCTCGCGTCTCGCTGCGATTCGCGGTAAAAAATTAAAGAAGAAAACACGCACCCATTCGGTTTGTGTCTTATCCCACTGAGAGTGTAAAAGAAAAAAGACATGGCATAATCAGTGGAATGGCCACACGCTTTCGCCGAACACACTTTGGAATGTACAAAGTGTCCTTCAATTTTTCCACAGATATCTACGGTTGTATGGTCAGAATCTAGGATTTGTTCGTCTCTTTTGTTTATTTATTTATTTTTACGCTAGTTATAGAGCGAATGCAAACTTTGTTTTTATTTATTTCGAGCGGCGTTCGCGGCCCCGATACGACCATCCATACCTCGCATCGGCCACGGGTACTGTGGCGCCATCTCGCGCCCTCTCCACAAAAAGAGGACCGAAGTTCATCGTTTCTGGAGGCGGCGTTGGTCCACCTATAATACTTCTAACACCGTGCTCAAGGATAAGGCTTGCTCGGGTTCAGGCCTGGGCTAGTTGTTTCATGGTTGCAACAGGTGAAGAAATAGCGTAAAAGATTTTTCGGAACACAAGACGAAAAAAAGGACAACAGTTCTGTTTTTTCTCTTGTCTATGGATATTGTCGTGCCTTCTTTGTCTTGTGTTCTGTAAAATCTTTTGCGCCCTTTCTTTGCCTGTGGGATGGGAGGGGGCTATGTAGCAAGTTAGCAGAGATATGAAGCGCTACAAGGCCGTCACGCGAATCATTTCGTTCGAATTTTTTTTTTGGGTCCTGTAAAGCCTAAATAAATACTGTGACCTCCATTCTGCATGTCATGTTAGAAATAGGAATGCGCCACTCAAAATTTTCGCACGGCTCACCACTCCTTCCGAATCGCTCGCGTGGGACAGGGCTGCCCCGCCACTACACAACTCTTGACGGGCGATTGCATGGCAGAATCATGAAAGTGAGGCCGCACGCGAGCTATGGAAGGAGCGTTTCAGTAGCAGACGACGCGGGGCATGTACCGCCTGTGCGTCGGTTTGCGCATGCGTTTGGTTTTCGCCGCTTGCGCTGCAGGGCGCTGCGCGGAGCGTGAACCAGGCGCTGGCGTGTTCCCTCTAAAGGCCTAGATATAGCCCGGCGTAACGCGTACGCGCGACCGCGCGCGACGCGATTGAGCTACGTCGGCGACAAGTAGAGAACTTAGTCTGGCGTCACGGCGTAGCCAGCGCGCCCGGCGGCGTTTGGCGTGCTCCACGCGGGTAGAGCATGTTCCTATTTCACGTGCTCCACGCGGCTGGCGTTAGACCACAATGCACTGCGCGCGGCAGGGGCGGTAGGCAAAATGGCGGCGTGTGGGCCGCGTTTGGAAAGTGCCGCTGTGGTTTACTCGACATTGATCGACGATCACATGATTCTGTGTGTGCTCGAAGGGATTATATATGACATTTGCGTGTAGATCAGCAACAGTGCGGACTTCTGCGACACGGAGGGAAAAAGAAACGTCTGGGAAGCTTTAGGTAATGCGCTCTCGTAAGTACGTACATGATCCGCTTTGGTTTCTGGTGCAACCTATGTAGCTATTTTCTTGCTTCCAGAGCGTTTAACGCAATGCTTGTGCGGAAAGACGTTTACGGTGAAGTCAAACCGTGCACAGAGCGAAAAAAAAGCATACGTGTCAACCATAAAGCATGTGTAGAAAAGCAGAGAGCGAAAAAAATGTGTACGCGTCAACCGAAGAACGTGGAGCCGCGGACATGCTGCAGGAAGAGAGTGTGCATGCGCCACTCCGAAACTGCTCGCCGTGGCATGGTGCGCGCGCTTGACTCTACAGTGAGGAATTGGCCGCCGTAGCTGGCTGCGTGCACCCAGCGTATCCGACCTCGGCGCGCGCGACCTCACGCGCTGAACGCGCCGAACTATATCTAGGCCTTAACAGTGGACCGACCTGCACATTTACAGCGCAAACGTAAAGACGCACCACAAAGAAAGAAACGACACACACAAGCGCTGACTATCAAGTGACTTTATTTCGGCGATTTTCAATGCATATATACCCCCAAGGCAGCCTTATCGCACATGCGCCACGCAATCGACATAAAAACAAAAGTGAAACAGAGTGGAAAATTAATCAGTGTATTACATACGCGATGAAATGAAGTCAAACTCAGATGAGTGCAGGGACAGAGACGTGTCGCTTATGCAAAGATGAGCCCTTTGTCTCATATGATAGGCTTCCAAAGCCAGCCGCGCATGCTCATTGTGGCTCCTGCCAAGGATCGATGTCCCTTCAAATCGTGCCTCACAACTGCAGCAACCGTTAATAGTAGCCACAAGATGGGCTCCTTCATCTGCATTCTTGTTAATCTTTTGTGCATGTTCCCTGAGCCACTCGTTGACGCATCTTCCAGTTTGACCGACATAGGTTTTACCACACGAGAGCGGGATGGAATAAACCACGCCGACGGCACACGGGACGTAGGTCACACCGTGTCGGATTTGGCACCCTCCTTTGCTCACACCGCAGCTGCGGGAGGATAGCTTGGAAAGCTTATTCGGGGCAGACTACGCCATAGTGACGGTATGTCTTCCTGCCACTTTCTTGAGCTGATGGGTGATCCGATGCATATAGGGGACCACCACAGGCCTCACTTTGTCCTGTACGGCGTCCGCCCTCTTGGTGGATTTCCTGTTCTGAATTAGCGTTTCAGCCACTGCAGTCAAAAGCGACTTAGGGAACCCCGCAGCCAAAAGTCGGCTGATCTGATTGGCGAAGCTATCTTGCATCTTGTGAGTGCACGATTTTCTACGAGCCGATTCCATGGCAGACATCGCAATTCGTCTTTTTACAATTTTCGAGTGAGCAGACTTAAATGGTAAAGGTCCTTATTTGCCCGTGCTTGATAGGACCAACACACATGGCGTTCACAAAAATCGAGCCTTAGTTCTAAAAACTCTAAAACGCCTTTCTGCGGGAGCTCAAATGTAAAAACAAGACGTCGTCCGTGTCGGTTAAAATCATCTGAAATCTTAGTCACCGAGTCCTGGTAGGAGTAGTCTAGAGATAATAAAACCAAAAAATCGTCGACGTACCTAAAAGCCTTTAAAATCTTCCTCGTGCTAAAACCTTTGCTTAAAGAGCATCCCACGTTTGCCAAAAAAATGTCGACAAGGAGAGGAGCAAGACAAGACCCGATACATATGTCATCACGCTGCAAATATGGCTGGTTATAAAAAAATATAAAAGTGACCTTAAGATAATACTCTAAAAGGCTCAAAATATTGCTCACAGAAACACCGACAAAATTCTGGAAAGAGACAACCCCAAAGCCATCGATACATGCTTGCACTGAAGACATGAACTCATGCTGGGGTACGGAATAAAAGAAATCTTCTTTGTCAACTGAGAAACCATATCCCACATTAGTTTTCCCGCGCAGGGAACTGCGCCACGTCATCTGAATTGTTCGTACGAAAGGGATCATTGTATACTAGCGACTTCAATTTGTTCTGTAAAAAACAGGCTAATATTGTGTTTCCAGCACCCAGATTCACTGACGATGGTTCTAAAAGGTACTTCTGTCTTGTGGGTCTTAGCCGTGAAAAACAGTGTCAATTACTTGCCTCTGCTATTCTCTATGCTTTTCGCAAGCGACGTTCAATCGAATTTTTTACAAAACTCTACAAACTTACTTTTCACTCGAACCTCCCGCTTCCCAACAGGAACAATGTTTTTTCAAACAGCCTGCAGCGCTTTCTTGTCAAAAATGCCTTTTTGCACTACAACAAAACCACCACTCTTTATCAGCCTGCATGAGGCAGAGGTCGTTCGCTCTCAGAAAGGACAACGTACGCCGAACACTGACATCTGAATGTCGGGGTGGGCCTTTTGGCACCGACTTGTCAAAACTTACTACGCCTCCCAGGCATTGATCGCGGAACTCTTGCTTCGCCTTAGAAGCGATATTGATATTTATTGCGATCAGATCATGCGCAGGAACATACGAAAGAATTCGCCCTAGTGGTGCCAAGCCTGAACGAAGTGCGGAGCTTCGCAGCCTTCTTTCATTATCTTCTGATTTCCTTTGCTTCCGTCCTCTTGTTGTTTATTGTTCTCTTTTTTTAGATTTTCGGCGTTTTTTATTTTTATTTCTCGCTTGCTTCCTCTTTCAATTTTTATGCCTGGGTTGTGTTATCGTGTTTCTCTAGCGACAGTAAAAATGTCCGATCTTAATATCATCATCAAGGCGCTCGAAGCGCAAGAGGAGGAAGACTGCTCTTTGGCCCGAGCGCGCGCTCAATATGCTACAGCTGGCTATGCTATATGTGCTTTTGCCTGCATTACGCCAAGCGACGATGACAGCATGCGCTCACAGCATACGACAGCATACGACAGCCCGGTGACAATGTTCTCCGCACTTAAAATTCGCTGAACTCACTTGCCTTTCTTGAGTTGTGTTGCTCTCCTCACTCTCATATTCCATTAGAGGGTCGTCGCTGAACGCTTAGTGCATGATCAGCGCACGAAACGTCGTGCAGTTCAATAGCGTGTGGCATCGTTCCATTCACACGGCGAAGCGCGTCCCATGTCTGAGCTACTAGCGGCAGATTATCGGTGCTTGCAGAACAGACTCCCATTTCCCGTCTCCGCCAAGGTTCCCGA
>JALIZH010020185.1:0-27379 GCA_030522465.1 Rhipicephalus appendiculatus
CAGCGCATATGTCTCGTCGAGGACAATTTCGTTGGCGAGACATCTGAAATCAAATGCGTCGAGTCGACGAGTGAAGTCAGCCATTTTTGCTCACCTACGCGCGCATGACAGCCTCAAGTTGGGCCGAAGGTAGCTGCGGAGCTGCCTTCGGATTCGCGCCGAGCTCGGCCTTCCAAGTTCGCTTCGAGATGGCGCTTCAAGTCAACGTAGCTTTAAGAAATGCGATGTCGCTGCCTCAAGCAAGCCGGAAGTCAAGTTCGAGGCAAGTCGCATTTATGAATACGGGGGGTAAGAAGATTTTCTTTCCGAGAAATCCGTATGGCTTTCCTTGTGGCTTCGTGCTACAAAAGGGTGGTTGTCTATTTTCCCTTTCTTAACCTTTCCTGCACCTTGCGGGATTCAGCAGAACTCATTTGCAATAAAAAAAAATGTACGCAGGTATTTCACATATGACACATGGCATGAGGCATTCCACATATGACACATGGCCAACATTGAAGAAAAAAAAAGCCTTTCACAGACAAAAAAATGCAAGATGAACATTTGTCTCATTTTTTTTTTCATCTGTCCTCAAGGCAAAACATAGAAGTCCAAAAATGCCAGGTTGCACAACCTACTTAAAGGAAACTATAATTGCAAAAGAAAATTAGCATTGCTCATAAAAAAGATTAACTCCAGAGCTTTGTGTGTGAGAGATGCTGGAATGCATGCTCCAGGGAAGTGAGCATCTTGTGTGCTTTTTTTTGGGTATTCCACATGGAATAACCAAAAAGACGCGAATACGCACGCCATTCCCGAAAGCAGAGATGGTACTGTGAAAACAGGCTCCCTGTCGATGTGTAGCTGGAGTTTTTTCTTGCGCACAAGGCAAGGAGTGGGTAGAGCTTGTTCCCATGATTGAAGAAACAGAAGAATGCTGTTAAGCGAAATGTAACTTTTAGTGTCGATAACGCTGAACCAAACAAAAAAATATTCCTTAGAACTATGCACAAGAACTGCCTGTTCTGACAAGGTCAGCGAGGCACGAGGGGTGACCCTTTCTAGTTTCGACCGAAGTATCTGTTTTGCTCACAAAGTTTCCACGACAGCTGAACCAGTCTAAGTTCTTGAAAAGAAAAAATCATTTCACAAAAAAACATTCAAGTGCCCGGTGAGCCAGGATCGTCTAGAGTGGGGAATGGTAGTAAAACAGGCATTAGAAGGATGAAATCTCAATGACAATTTGTGGTTAAATACGGGAAGTTTAAAGTGCTAACAGTGGCATAGCGTAGCGTAGAGGCACACCGGGTACTGTAATCTGCAGATTGATCACTATTTTTT
This sequence comes from Rhipicephalus appendiculatus, assembly GCA_030522465.1. Lineage (NCBI taxonomy): Eukaryota > Metazoa > Arthropoda > Arachnida > Ixodida > Ixodidae > Rhipicephalus > Rhipicephalus appendiculatus. The sequence goes on from JALIZH010020185.1 coordinate 1,321, forward strand.
AGTGATCTATGGCATGTTTGCTATACGCAAACCTGGCGAGTGGACAATACATCTATAAAAAAAATTCAGTCTGGCCAACGCTGTGCAAAGTTAACTATCGGCATTTTTTTTTTGTTCTTTCTCCATTTTGGAGGCACACACGCCTCTCTGTTTTAGAGGCTTGTGTGCTTCTGCTGCGTCCTGTCAATCAGCAATACGCTGGTCCAGTTGTGTGACAAGCACGACATTGCAGCTGTGTAGAAACGTAAAAAAAAAGCATTTTTTTTTTACAAAGGTTGCTCTTCGTGGCAGAGACTGTTTTGGATAGTGGTGAGATGGTTTTGTGTAAGAATGAGTCTGGTACGGTGTAAATACTATTTAATGACATTCCATTCAGGAAGCGTAATGAAAACACGCTTACTACGGCCTACTCCGACGTTGCTGTGCCCGCTCTTCACTGCAGTCTACGCTGGGGCTTGCGTGCACCCGGGCTTTCGGGTAAGCCTAATCTCGCGCAATGCTCTGTCACGAAGTGAAAGAGCGAAGCTAGAAAGATGTGCTGTGCTTGGTGGCAGTAAGTAAATTTCACGCGCAGTGGAAAGTTTTTTCAAATTATCACCTCAGTGTGCCTGTGTGTCGCATATTTCTCAAACCGGCTGCTGAAAACGTCCATAGTCTCACAATAAGCAGCTGACAACTGTGAAGACAGGTGATTAGCCATTGTTTGTGCTACTACGGGAGCGGTTTGGCTAAACGGAGAAGTTGGAGGGAATGGCTTACACCCCATGTTACGGGTAGGACAAAGCTTAAGCCCCCTCCATCGCATTTGCTACGGCGGAAAACTAGGAAGCAGGGGGCTTTAGACAAAAGGTTCACAGCATATATTAGGTACTCCTGGGCATGTTTGAAGTGGCACTACTTTTCACACGCGGAATGACTAAAGCTTTCATGTCCTGGTGAGATTTACACGCTTAGTGTGTTCTCTAACTTCCCTCCTTTTGGTGGTGTGTAAGTGCTGCCATCTATGGACGCAAAAAGTTCAAAATCTGCATTGCTTTGGAGCTGGTGATTAAGCCTGAACATCAGGATGCATATACCACCTTCTCAAGAACTTTTTGACAGAGCAGTGGCAGTTGTGTACTATTTCGCAATGCATACACGCAAGAAATTTTAAAATTTATTTGCGAAAGGCACTTTGCGAAAGGCACCACTTGCTACTTTCCACAGTGACACTTTGCTTGCTGTACACTTTGGCTAAATGCAGCGGAGCAAAAACTACAGTTCACGTCAATTCAGCAGAATATACTTCCTGTCTTGACATATGGTGTCGTTAAGCAAGCTGGCAGCTAGCTGCATAGAAAAATCTCGACACGCAGAAACGGAGAAGAGGAAGGATGACACAGGAGAAATGCTTGCTCGCAACTAACAAGAGCATTGTAGGTGCCAAGAATTTCTCTTCAAAATTAATTTATTCTGGTGTATTTTACAACTGATGCCACATTGTTTGTGAAAATTCCCACAGAAAAGAACTACGAAATATTTTACAAGGGGATACTCGGTGCTAACCAACATGAAGCTGACGAAACGTTACATAAGTTGCAATAGAAAACTGGCTAACATCAGCAGCTCATATTATTAAGGTCAGAAAAAAAAATTTACTCTTGATAATTTAATTGAAGAGAAAGTTCAAAGTTACAATACAGGAAGTGTTGCTGGCTCTCAGAGAAATTCAGTGATGATGCCACCGAACATTCACAGCTGCCATTGGCTATCATTACTGCCACGTGAAAACCATTCTTGAACTTGCTTAAGAGTTCCACAAATAAATTACACTTACCGGCTCCCGTTTGAGTGAATGCAGCCACTTCCTCTGCTTCTCCAAAATTAAAAATGATGTAGCCGAGCATTTGAAACCACTCTGCATGTCCTGCACCACACTTTGAAATACCAGGTCAAACTGTGAAAGTAGCTGGCAAAAAAAGATAAGAAAGGTTTTTTTAAAAAACGTTCCCAAAATATTTCCTCCGTTTCCAAGAAATTGCACGGCTAATGACGCCAACTGAAGCTGATATGCCAGACAGTTCCCTAGAGCTTATTAATGATGAGCAGCTGAGGCCCTGAATAGTTATACTACCAAAGTATAAGCTAAAGAGGAGAAGCACACATGAAGTGCGTACCATGCGATCTTGATGCATGCGCCAAGAAGCTTGTCGACTATGCCACGGCGTGCAGCGCCATTTATTGGTATTTTTCTCTTCAGCACCTCGTCATAGTGCCCAAAAGTAGGGAGCACAAAATATAAAAAAATCTCTGTCCTCTTCCACTGCGGCCGACTGGATGGACTGCATGCTTTGTGCGTTTTCTGTCACGGAACTGCAGAATAATATAGTTTTTTATAACTCGCAGTTATGAAAAAAAAGGAAACAAAAACTGATTCTTCAAATGTCTTGTCTTTTTTTTTTTTTTACTTTCGCTACTAACAATACCTCTGCTCTACCATTTCCACAGCTCCTCCTACACTTTGCACAAAAGTCAACGCAGGGCTGGCACCCTGCAAAAGGGAAATGTTGTAACTCCTCAAAAAGCAAACATGAGGCAAGGTGACGTTGGTTAATGAAACATTTGGGAAGACAAAAAGATAGTTAAGATATGAATGCCTACTGCAGCTGAGGAGCTGTTGGTTCCTTTAAGATTTTGAGTCCATGTATGCACATGAAGCTGGAATCCTACCGAATGCCAAAAGCCACTGTGTTGGTGTCTGGTTTTCCGTAAATTTTATGGCATTTGGCATTTTCAGTTCCTAAATTTTATTTTGCTTATGTCAATTCTTCGGAACATTCCACATTGTAAATTACACCCTAATAAAACCTGCTTAGAATTGCAGAAAACAAATAAAAAGATATGTCAACTCGCAACAGTACTCACATCAATCTGAAGGTCTTGTTTCCGCGCCAGTTTTATTTTAGCCTTGTTTGGAATGTCATTTCTTTCCTCAAGATCGACATAGTCGTCTAGCTCTTCATCATACATTTGGATCTGTTAAATTAACATATCAATGTAGCCAACTTTCTCCAAGGACACTTCAGTAGTCCACATTGCAAAAACAGTGCGAGATTACAGGAAAACGCGTAAATGAGCATGCAATGGCTGGCTGAAGCCTCAAAAGCTCCATAATTTGAAGATAGTTACAGCGGAAAACCAAACATGATAAAGCATTTCTTGTTTGTCTCACTGGGCCGCGCCATCATTTCATACTGATAACATGTATAAGCAATCAGGCAACTCAGCTGCGGAGTAAAGGGAGATCTGGAGTAAAGGGAAAAGAACGCTCCATTACATGTGCGCTCTCATTTACACACATACATACACTACTCTGACCTTTTCCCCGCAGGGGTGTCTGCGAAGCAGGCGTTTGGTGATTGGGGTCACCACGGACCTGAGCCAACGGGGGGGGGGGGGGGGGTTTCAACCCCCTCCCATGCATCGTCGTTTGTAGGCTTCGCCGTGCCCGGGGAAAAGGGGATCCTGGGGGGTTGAGCCTATGCTGGGTGATTGGACCTTTAAGGCCCCCCCCGACAGAGGCAACGCATCACTTTGGCCCCTGCTTCATGTGGACGGCACCCCTGGACTGACCCACACAGGGGAAATCGGCGGTCGCCTTTTCCTATCCCCCCCTCTGATCTTTTTCTTTCCTTTTTGCTTTCCTATCTGTCCCTTTCTAATCTCTTCTGTTACTTCTCCATTTGTGTAGGTGGCTCGTGTTAACCATGTATATGTGTCCTCTCTTGGACATGATATAGTAGGTCATAGCGGCATTGTACGGCTGGCGTCTGCACCCTTACAGGTTAAGTGCTGCAGCGTCCCCCAGTTGAACTCCATGGTGGGTGGCAGCCATTGCTGCCGAAATACACATAAGTATAATGCAGACAGCTTCATTCCTCTGCCTCCTTGATCGTTACCCTCAGAAGGGGGTATGAACCGATGAAATCCTCCAATCTCTGCCCTGGCCAATGCAAAATTACCCCAAATTTCATGTTGTCCACAGCGAGAATGCTGGAAAACTAGCAAGAACCATTTCCCCTTATATTGCCACGCGCTATTCTTATTTTCACTTTTGTTGTATTCGGTTTTCGCCCACAAAGACCGTCAGCAAAGCTCAACTCAAACCGCGCCTTATTGTTCTACAACCTTCGCGATTATTGTAGATCGTTTTGTTAAGATTGCGCGCAAGACGTGACCACTCGAGATTATTCCAGAGCGTGCGCGATGACCAGTGATAAGGCTAGAATGTTCGACGCGTGATGCATAAAAAGCCGGCGCGCTCCAACGATGTTCAGATTATCGACGGCCGACGCTCTGTTCGCCGCTTTCAGTGCCAGTGTGCATTGCTGTAGCCTCACTTTCAGTTTTTTGGCCACAAGTTCGGCCTAATAAAGAGTTCCTTTCTTTTAACGCCGACTGTTGCCTTCGTCGACGTCACGACCACGTGACACCCCGCAGGGGCGTCTGCGCGAGCAGGCGTTTGGTGTGTGGCGACACCACGGACCCGAGGTAACGGGGGGGGGGCGGGGGGGGGTGTCGACTCCCTCCCACGCCTAGCCGTGCGTGGCTGAGCCGTGTCCGGGGAAAAGGGGATCCTGGGGGGTTGAGCCGACGCCGGGTGATTGGACCTTTAAGGCCCCCCGGCTGAGGCAACACACCCCTTTGGCCCCGGCTTCACGTAGACGGCACCCCTGGGCTGACCCACCTAGGGGAAATCGGCAGTCGCCTTTTCCTATCTCTCTCTCTCCCTACATCTTCGTCTTTATCTCTCACTATATATCTTTCCTGTCTACTTCTCTCTTCCATTTTCTTCCCTATTTCCTGGCGGCAAGGGTTAACCTTGTGTGGTTATCCTACCTCGGATAGTTATATAAGGTTATAGCGGCGATGCATGGCTGGCGACTCCAAGTGTTTGTTATTCAACCTTGTAGCGTCCCCTTGTTGGGCTCGGTGGTGGGTGGCCACCATCGCCGCCGAACTTTAAACGCTTCACATGGAAAACCCTTTTCCTGCACTCCCTGATCGCCGCCTGAAACGGTGGCGTACCGATGAGAACTTTACTTTTGCACAGCCTAAACAGACCTTTCCAAAGTACCATGTCATCCACAGTCAGAATGAAAACAAAACAGTCCGAGCAATTTCACCATTTCTTGTGTCCAAAACTCTCACAGAAGAAATTGGCCCAGGGTATAAAGTAACAAAGATGGGCAGCGGCGATCTCCTCCTTGAAGTTCGCGACAAGACACAGTATGACAAGCTCTCGAAACTAGTAGCGTTTGGCGATATCCCAGTATCAGTGGGCCCACACAGGTCGATGAATACAGTGCGCGGTGTCATCTCTGACGATGACCTCCTCGAACTGTCTGAAAGTGAACTGCTGGAAGGTTGGCAGGAACAGAACGTAGTCAAAGTCCAAAGAATAACAATAAGGCGAGACGACAAACTTATCCCAACGAAGCACATCATCATAACCTTCGGAACTAGCAACCTGCCTGAATCGATTGAAACCGGTTACTGGAAGCTCCGTGTCAGACCTTATATACCCAATCCTCGTCGATGTTTTAAGTGTCAGCGTTTTGAACATGGATCACAAAACTGCAGAGGGCGCGCTACCTGCGCAAAGTGTGCATCCAATGAACACACATCTGACACCTGCACCTCCGTAGCCCATTGTCCCAACTGTGAAGGAGACCATCCCGCCTACTCCCGATCATGCCACACATGGAAAAAAGAGAAAGGAATCATAGAACTCAAGATCAAATTCAACATATCTTTCCAAGAGGCACGTAAACGGTTCTCCACACATAACCAGTCCGATCCCTCCTTCGCAGACGTGGCGCGCCGGGGCGCCGCGCCACGTTTTGCGGCGCCCGCGAAATTCACACGGAGTGTGACCGCGGCCGCGCCAGCAGCGTCCCCGGCTGGAGTGGCCTGTGCTGCTCCGACCCCTGCCAAAGAGGGCCAGCAGACTCCCGAGTCTGCCGGACCCCGGGCCACTGCAAACGCAGTTAGGTCCGAAAGCGCCACGAACGTGCCCGCCGAGCAGGCACCATCCACTACCTCACAAGAGGTGATGGATACCAGTCATTCTCCTCCGGCGCCTCAGACGCCGAAGGAAAGGCGCAGCTCCTTGGAGCGCGCCAAAAAAGAAAAACCCCGCATCACAGGGCCCCCCAAAAGGCCCTGTAACCTAAGACAACACTTTTGTACACACAGCACCAAACTACATTAAAATGGATACACAAATTCTCCAGTGGAACGTCAGAGGACTGCTTAGAAACCTCGACGATGTCCAAGAACTCTTACATAAACATTCACCAAAAGTGCTGTGTGTACAAGAAACACACCTGAAACACAAACACACCAATTTTCTACGCCATTATGTTATTTTTAGAAAGGACCGGGATGATGCTGTCGCGTCATCCGGTGGTGTTGCCGTGATAGTTAACCAAGGAACAGCCTGCACACATTTGCCACTTCAGACATCCCTTGAAGCAGTAGCTGTCCGAGCCGTTATCTTCAAGCAAACTGGTCACAATTTGCTCTATTTACCTACCTCCACACCACCAACTTAATAAACACGAATTCCAGTCATTAATAGACGAACTTCCAGAACCTTATCTCGTCCTTGGAGACTTCAATGCACACAGCAGTCTATGGGGTGACTCTCGCTGCGATGCGCGAGGTCGTCTAATCGAACAATTCCTTTTCTCTTCTGGCGCATGTTTGTTGAATCAGAAAAAGCCAACATATTACAGCCTTGCTAACAATACCTACTCGTCCATAGATCTCAGCATTACATCCCCCATCGCTTCTGCCCTTACTCAAATGGAAAGTCATTGATAATCCTTACGGAAGTGACCACTTTCCCATAGTTCTGAGCACACTAATAGCAAATGGATGTCCTCCACAGGTCCCTAAGTGGCACTTCGACAAAGCCGACTGGGAAAAGTTTCAAAAAGTTACTCTCTTAACTTGGACTGACATTAGTGCCTTAAGCATAGAAGCTGCTGTGGACTACTTTGCAGCTTTTCTGATTGATGCCGCAATCAAATGTATTCCTCAAAGAAGTGGACTGTCTGGGAAACGACGTGTCCCATGGTGGAATAATGAGTGTCGAAATGCGCGCAAAAAACAAAACAAGGCATGGAGGTTGCTTCGGGAGTCACCGACAGCCGAGAATCTTACCAATTTTAAAAACATAAAGTCTCAAGGCAGGAGAACGCGCCGACAGGCCAGAAGGGCAAGTTGGCAGAAGTTTTTATCAGGCATCAATTCATACACACATGAGGCTAAAGTTTGGAACATGGTTAGTAGGGTAGTAGGACGACAAGCACATTCACTCCCTCTCGTAAACACACATGGCGACAGCTTCGAAGACCAGGCGAACACCCTCGGCGAACACTATGAACAGGTCTCCAGCTCGTTGCACTATTCTGAAGCGTTCCAGCGATACAAGAGCAGAATAGAAAAACAGAAACTAGAGCGTAAATCCACAAAACACGAGGCCTACAATCAACCTTTCTGTTTAGCTGAGTTACAGGCCTCGCTAAACTGCTGCAAGAAATCCGCCCCCGGTTCCGACCGTGTCGCATATGAAATGCTGAAATACCTGCCCTCTGAAACCAAAAAAGCCCTCCTTTCCCTGTATAATGCTGTATGGTTCTCCGGCGAGATCCCCTCATCCTGGAAAGAAGCCATCGTTATTCCGATCATAAAACAGGGCAAGGACCCATCCTCACCTTCAAGCTATAGGCCGATAGCGCTAACGAGTTGTCTGTGCAAGGTATTTGAGAAAATGATAAACAGGCGACTCATACACTTTCTTGAAACCCCCGCAGGGGCGTCTGCGCGAGCAGGCGTTTGGTGTGTGGCGACACCACGGACCCGAGCTAACGGGGGGGGTTTCGACTCCCTCCCACGCCTAGCCGTGCGTGGCTGAGCCGTGTCCGGGGAAAAGGGGATCCTGGGGGGTTGAGCCGACGCTGGGTGATTGGACCTTTAAGGCCCCCCCCGGCAGAGGGGCAACACACCCCTTTGGCCCCGGCTTCACGTAGACGGCACCCCTGGGCTGACCCACCCAGGGGAAATCGGCAGTCGCCTTTTCCTGTCTCTCTCTACCCTTATCTTCGTCTTTCTCCCTCACTTTTCATCTTTCCTGTCCTCTCCTCACTTCTGTTTACTTCCATATTTCCTGGCGGCAGGGGTTAACCTTGTGTAGGTATCCCACCTTGGATAATTACATTGGGTTATAGTGACAGCGTACGGCTGGCGTCGGGAGGGCTTGTTTAACAAGTCCAGCCGCGTCCCCTTGTTGGGCTCCGTGGTGGGTGGTCGCCGCTGTTACCGAACACATTCATATTTTTATGGCTTCACAAACATCCGCCGTCCTTGATCGGTCTCGTAAGAGAGGCCGCACCGAAGCAAGTTTCCATTTCTCGACAGAAACAAAAGTTACCTTCCCGAAGTACCACATCATCCACAGTGAAAGCACACCTATAAGAAAGCTATCTCCATTTTTGGTGGCCAAGTGCCTAAAAGAAAAAATCGGACCCACATACAAAGCATCCAAAATGTCAAGCGGTGATCTCCTACTGGAGCTAACCGAAAAAGACCAAGTGCCTAAGCTATCCCAACTAACCAGCATTGGAGAAACAGCTGTGACCATTTCAGTCCATCGGTCTCTAAACACCAGCAGGGGAGTAATCTCCGAGGAAGACTTCTTAGGTCTTAGTGACGAAGAGCTCCTCGAAGGTTTCCAAGACCAAAATGTAATAAAAGTCCAAAGAATAGTAATCCGCCGCAATGATCAGGAAGTGCCCACCAAACACGTTATACTAACCTTTGGAACAAGTGAAATGCCCACCTCTCTCGAGGCTGGGTACTTAAAAATCAATGTCAGACCCTACATCCCCAACCCCAGACGCTGTTTCAAATGTCAAAGATTCGGTCACGCCTCGCACTCATGCAGAGGCAAAGAAACATGCGCAAAATGCAGCGCAAACGACCACAAATTCCGAAAACTGCACATCCTCACCCCACTGTGTTAACTGTGACGGGGAACACCCAGCGTATTCCCGGTCATGCCCATGTTGGAAAAAAAGAAAAAGAAGTGATCGCTCTGACCGTCAAAGAAAAAAATATCATTCAGCGAAGCGCGAAAACGGCTGTCGTACCTTTTCCGCAGAAGTTACGCCGATGTGACGCACGCAGTCGGGGGGCAGCGTCACAAAGGCCTCAGGAGTCCACCGCAACCACACCCAGTGGTCCCGTGGTGACTCCAACCGCCCCCTTAAAGGAAGCAGCGCGAGCTGCTCCATCCACATCAAAGGGCCCGCAGACTCCCGTCTCCCTGGGCCCTAAAATCAATCGAGTACCGAGGCCTGAGATTCGTTTCTCAGCGCCACACTCTCGATCTGCCAGCGCCTCTGACAAGGCAATGGAGATCGACCACAAAACCCCGGTGTCATCGACACCGAAGGACAAGCGCTCCCTCGAGCGCGCCAAACAGGACAAGGACAAGGTCCCAGTAACCACAATAAGTAAGCGATAACCGTAATGGTTATCGCATTCCTCTCTATTTCTATTTCTTAGTATTGTCACCTATCATCTTTTAATTAAACCGATCAATCCCCAGAAGTACATTTGCTTAATTTTATTTCATCATGGCTTTTATCGTGCATTGGAACTGTAGAGGCTTAATTCATAACTTAGGTGACGTAAAGGAGATCATCAACAAGTTCTCACCGGTAGCTTTTTGCCTCCAAGAGACAAATCTTGGTGCAAAACACGACCATTTCCTAAAGGGCTTTAAAGTTGCCCGAAAGGACCGCGAACATTGCAACCGTCTTTCGGGAGGAGTAGCCATAGTTGTGCAGGGCAGCATTCCTACGCGAGATGTCCAAATAAACACATCTTTCGAGGCCATAGCCGTCACCATTCTATCATACAAAACCATCACCATCTGCTCGCTATATATCCCACCTCACACCCTTTTTACCACTAAAGACCTAGAAAATCTAGTGGAACAGTTACCAAAACCATTTATTTTAGTTGGGGATTTTAATGCTCATTCCACCCTTTGGGGTAGCGACAAAACTGACCAAAGAGGGCAGATCGTTGTAGATTTCATTTTATCAAACGATATCTGTCTTTTAAACTCCGGTGCTTTTACATATTTTTCGCCAACATCACGCACTTTTAGTTGTTTAGATCTCGCTCTCTGCTCACCATGTCTGTTCGCCGATTTTAAATGGGAAGTCCTTCAAAAATCATATGGTAGCGACCACCAACCCGCCATCATCAAACTCATGCCATCGTATCAAACACTCGCCACCAAGCCACGCCGGTGGAAATTGCAACTCGCAAACTGGCCGCTTTTTACGCATCACGCAAAGCTCGAGCATATTTTCTCACCCGAACTTTCTGTTCAGGAACTCAATAAAAAGTTCATTGACGCTATCATCTCAGCGGCGGAAAAGGCGATACCCCAATCGTCTGGCATTGTGCGCAAAAAGTTAAATCCTTGGTGGACAGATGAGTGCACCGAAGCCAAAAAACAACAAAACAAGGCCTGGGGAACCCTACGAAGGTACCCGACTTATAGCAACGTCATAAGTTTTAAACAGGCAAAAGCAAAAGCACGATACATCCGAAGGCAGGCAGAAAAGAGTTCATGGCAGAAATACATAGCAACCATTAATAGTTCAGCCACATCTAAACATATCTGGGATCAGGTGAGGAAGTTAAGAGGAGAATACTCATCATACACAATACCACTGCTTACAAGTCCAGACACACAAGCAACACTAGAAGACCAGGCCAACCTTTTAGGCGAACACTTTTACGATGTATCATGTTCAGCGAATTACACCGATGCATTCCTCAAATACAAAGAAAATGCTGAAAAACAAAAACTCCCTACCGCTAGTGCCTCAAATGAATGTTACAACCATCCTCTCACACTACACGAATTAAACAGGGTACTTTCCGCTGGTAAACAAACGGCAACAGGGCTTGACCGGGTACACTACACAATGTTGGCACACCTATCCCAAGCATCGGCGGAGGCTCTTCTCCAATTCTTCAACAAAATATGGGAATCCGGCATAATGCCTGAAGATTGGAAAAATGCGATAGTCATACCTCTCTTAAAACCTGGTAAACCCCCAACATCCCCGAGCAGCTACAGGCCGATTGCATTAACAAGTTGTCTGGCAAAAACATACGAGAGCATTATAAACATAAGACTCACCTTCATTCTTACATCAACACAGCTTATAGACTCACACCAGTGTGGATACAAAAAAGGCTGTTCTACCACTGACCATCTCGTTAGACTGGAAAACGAAATACGAGATGCATTTCTACACAAACAGTACTGTCTCGCAGTTTTCTTCGACTTAGAGAAGGCATATGACACGACGTGGCGATACGGGATTCTTAGAGACCTTGCAGACATGGGGATTCGTGGAAGAATACTAAACTGCTTATGTGATTTCCTCTCTAACAGAACATTTCAAGTACGTCTCGGCACAGTACTCTCTCGAGTATTTGTCCAAGAAAATGGCGTGCCACAAGGTTGCATTTTGAGTACAACACTCTTCATAGTCAAAATGAACTCCATCAACAAGGTCATACCTCCCACAGTCATGCACTCCGTATACGTTGACGATCTTCAGATCGCCTGTCGGGAGCCTCCAGCCTATCATCCTGTGAAAGGCAACTGCAAATAACAATCAATAAGCTTACGAAATGGGCTGGCCAAAACGGTTTTCGTTTCTCGGCACAAAAAACTACCGCAGTTCTTTTCACGCAAAAACGTGGATTGTACCCTGACCCTGCTCTTAAACTAAACAACACTGAAATTCCGGTAAAACAAGAATACAAATTCTTAGGAGTTACATTTGACCAAAAACTCAACTTCCTTTCCCATATAAACGCACTAAAAGTTAAGGCAAATAGAGCACCCAACCTTCTGAAGGTGTTATCCCATAAACACTGGGGGTTCCGATCGACTCTGCCTGCTGCGCATCTACCGTTCCATCGTGCGCAGTATTTTAGATTATGGTTGTGTCATCTATGGCTCGGCACGGGGGGTCTTACATTCGGCGTCTTGACCCTGTGCACAATCTCGGCCTACGTCTATCTAGTGGTGCTTACCGAACATCGCCAGTGGAGAGCTTATATGTGGAATGCAACGAACCTCCATTGAGTCACCGAAGAGCACTACTAACTCTGTCATACGTCTTAAGAATAAGGTCATCACCACAACACATCTGCTACGACATTGTCACAAAGTGTAATTCACGCTTACACTACATTAACAAACCAAACCTAATCAAACCACTTGTCCTGCGCTTCGAGGAACATTGCCACATTTATGCCATCCCTGAAGGAGCACTACACGTCGCTATTAAACCACCAAGACTGCCGCCATGGTTCGACCTGTCACAGCTTTGCGAGTTTTCACTAAGCCGTTTCAACAAAAAAAGCACTCCACCAGAACACATAATTCAAGAATTCTATACACTTCAGCACGAATATAGGGATTACGAAGAATTTTACACAGATGGCTCAAAAACAGAAAACCATGTGGGTATTGGGATCGCGACAGCGGAAAGTGCAGTGTCTGTGAGAGTACCTCGTAGTTTTTCCATTTTTTTCAGCTGAAGCTTATGCTTTGAGTGAAGCAGTGCGGAAAATCATCGCTGCCAAATACAAGAAAGCAATCATATACACCGACTCACTAAGCGCACTAAAAGCACTACATATAAAATCCGAATGTGAGCCATTAGTGGGTGACATTTTAAACATGGTATATTTAAACAGCCAGGCAGTTTCCATCCGTTTCTGCTGGGTACCAAGTCATGTTGGGATACCTGGAAACGAAAGAGCAGATAAATACGCTTCATTGGCAGCCCACAAAACAGTAGCCAATGTGAAAATTCCCCTTAGAGACATCCAGAGAACAATTCGTCTAGCTCTACTAGCGAAATGGCAAAAACAGTGGGACACATGCACGAATAACAAGCTCCACATGGTGAAACCCATACTCGGTGAATGGAAGACCGACCGTCACCAACAACGGTTTATCGAAGTTATATTATGCCGACTTCGCATTGGACACACACACTTGACACACAACTTTTTGCTCGCAAAGGAAGAACAACCATTGTGTGAAAAATGCCAAGAACCGTTAACACTTATGCATATCCTAATCACATGTCCCAGCATTGAAACACAGAGACAAAAACATTTCAGCAAACTATACAAACAACACGTACCTTTACACCCTGCTTTGTTTCTAGGAGATGACCCTATAATACCTCTGCCTGACGTGCTAAGCTTTCTGAAAGAATGTAATTTGTTAAATAAGCTTTAAAAGTTCATCATTTCGGTGTCCATTCCTTAACGTCTTGTGTCTGGCGCAGCATAGCCTCAGCTGCTTTTGCGCCATAAAAAAAAACAAATTAACTAATTAACTTTCTTGAAACAAACAACCTACTGGACCCATACCAGTGCGGGTTTCGAGAGGCCAGATCCACCACTGACCACCTTGTCCGTATCGAGGCACAAATTCGTGACGCTTTCGTCCATAAGCAATTTTTTCTCTCAGTGTTCCTCGATATGGAGAAGGCCTATGACACTACGTGGCGCTTTGGCATACTACGAGACCTCTCACATTTAGGTGTTCGGGGCACAATGTTCTCCATAATCGAAAGTTATCTGCCAAATCGGACATTGCGTGTTCGAGTAGGCACTGTTTTGTCCCGAACATTTGTCCAAGAAACAGGAGTGCCGCAAGGTGGTGTACTGAGTTGCACACTTTTTTATTATCAAAATGAATTCCCTGCGCCTCTCCATCCCACGTAATATGTTTTACTGCACATATGTTGACGATGTACAGGTCGGTTTTAAATCTTGCAACCTTTCAATATGTGAACGGCAGGTTCAGTTAGGTTTGAACAAGGTCTCTCAATGGGCGGAAGAAAATGGATTTAAATTGAACGCCCAAAAGAGCACATGTGTCCTGTTCTCCAGGGGCTCCGGAAGTATATCTGATGTGTGGGGGGCAACGACGTCTCGGTGCTTGTGTCGATATATATATATATATATATATATATATATATATATATATATATATATATATATATATATAAAGAATACTTATGAATGCCGCCGATACGCACACTCAGTCAGGGACCTTCAAGGGAAACTAATGAGAAATATGACGTTGAGCTGGAATGAACAGGGACATCTAAGAATGCGTGCAGTTTTGTTTGGAATTGAAAAGATGACTTATCAGGGGAGATATTCGCAAGCAAATACCAAATATCTCTTACTCAATTTCTCTCCCCCAGATTCGGTGCTGAAGCGATTTCGTCACGAATCGCATTTCTCTCAGCGAATTGCAAGGCGCCACGATACATCCCCACGTGAGCAGATGGCCGCTGTATGGCCGCGGCACATAGGCGGAGAGTACGGGGGGGCTGGGGGGCTCGGGCCCCCCGCCGGACTGCTTCATGGGGGGGCCGAGCCCCCCCTGGCGCCGGCCCGGAATATTCTTTAAGAGCCTGGCTTAGGTCTCGGTCCATTGACAACGGACATTTCACCGTCCTGTCTGGCATATTTTACAGGGGCTGTTTATGCTCGCTTCTTTTAACGCGATAGCGTTAAAAAAAGCGGGCATAAACAAGAAAGATCAAAATGCAAATAAAGTAAACAATAAAAATATTCGGTTTGAGTGAGAATCGAACCCAGGCCGTCTGCATGGCAAGCAGGGAGTTCTCCCACAGATCCACGCTAGTGCTTGAAAGTGTTTCGAAAGAAAAAATCTGTATGAATCGCGCCAGGTGTGGAAACATGTGAATTTCGCAACAAGTGGGTGTTTTAAGGCCCACCGATTACAAAGTGTTCAGACATAATTAATCATCGTTAGCTGCAAACGCCTTAACAAAGTGAGCAGCTGCGTAGGTTCGCGTGTTGCTTTACGGATGCGTAGTGGGCCCTTCGCTGATTGGCAAAAGGAAAAATTATGCCGTAGTGAGCACTTTACGACTGTACTTGCCTTTCAAGGATAATTGGAAACGGCCGATGTTAGGCGCACAGTCGTTCGTTTCCTTACGGCATGGTTGAGGCCTGCACCGAGAACCGAAGCCGGGCTAGCAATTGAGAAGGCAATGCGCGCGGGGCGCGATTACGCTATCGCGTTCTACTTTTGAAGGCGAAGCTCAAGCGTCCTCCAAGTTTTCTCTTTCTTCATTTCAGACTTTTAAAATTCGGATCATGAGCCAGTGACATATAGTCAAACATTCAGTAGAAAATTCCCCTCAAACGGATTTGTATGTGCAGGATATGTCGTGTTGATGAACAACTGAAGCGATCACTTAAGCTATGACAAGTAAAAAGTCTTGAACCGGGTAGCGACTGCTTTGCAGTACACAAAAAATTCTACTGAGAATACAAAGCAATCCCGACGGAGTCAGTCAGTGAATGCTCTCGCTCAGATTTACTGGCATAATTAAAGCTTCCTGTGCCAGCATTAGCCTACTCTCTACGACGGAGTAAATGTTTTAACAAAGTAAAGCATGTCATTAAAAAAAAAAATTCGGCAGGTCCCACGCATTGTGGGGATCGAATTTATGCGATGTATAGTCAGCGAGTAGCAGCCCATGCGGCCTTTGTTGCTTTGAGACAAGCGTTACCATGTGGATCGATGTTTTCGGGCAATGGAAAAATAAATCTGGAGTCTGCCAATTACAGATCTTCATAATGATATCGCAGTACCGGCAACTAAAGTTATATTAAGTTGTGTAATTAAAGTCGGACTTTCCTCTCTCTCTCTCTCTCTCTATATATATATATATATATATATATAGAGAGAGAGAGAGAAAGAGAAATATAGAAGGGCAAGTCGGGCCCCGCCCCCTCCGGGAAAATAAAAACTCCTCGCCTATGCCGCGGCATTCGTAATTGCCGCGATGAATGTGGCTGCAGACTTTGAACCTCGCAGCTAAGATCTCGCATGGAAGCAGGATTACATTTCAGAGAGTCTCAAATGATCCCCATGCTGTCGCGGCGGCCCTTCCTGCGTACGATGTCTGGCAGCAACCGAAGGAAAGCGAAGCCTCGTTTCTGTCGACAGCGTGCGAGGTCGCCCAGTTGCGGAATACTGCTTATGTAGAAGCGTATTTCACTTTGTGTTTTTATTAATGGCGATTTCCTTTGGGAGGACTGTAGCGGAGGCTCCGTGCAGTGAGGAGAGGCCATCGAGGCAGATCAGTGAGGGCAGGCAGGGCCATGCAGGGCTACTCGATGCGCCCGTAGAATGCGGTAGGCATCTGAAGAGCAGGTAGAATGGTGCCATTGAGGAGAAGTATATACCACGGGATCAAAACCACCGAAGCCCCGTAGTTCTCTGCAGGACAGCGGCTGAATCCGTGTGAAATCCGACGCGGAGTCACTACGAAGCTCACTAGTATAAACGACGTCAATATCGCTGGGGTAAAACTACACCTGGCAGCCGCCATTATCGCCGCGTTCATCGGCAGAAGCAACACTAAAAACTGGTGAGGACGATACCACGATGAATAGCTCTCGCAAAGTCACGGCCGGAATGCGTCTGCGATCACTACGAGAAAGTTGAAGGGGCGTTAGTACACGTATCCCTGAGTTCTTCGCTATTTTCTCGCTTTCTAAAGCTCAGTTCACCGTAAGAGTGGCACGAATGTGATCGTAATAAGGTAATTTGTCATTACAGTTCTACTTCCTGTATCTCTTTAGTTTTATTGCGCACAAGGCCCAGCACTGTCAGTCGTTGTGACGTGCTAAGTTGGATCATGATGCCACCTTGCTTCACGGAACCTTGGCCCAGACGACGGGAAGCTGGCGGCCCGAGCGCGTTTTTTCTTTGAGTTTCCCACTTCAATCCTCATTTCATAACCAGTTCATCTGCACTGGCGTCTAGAAACAAGAGCTTGGAAAGCGTGACCAATGTTTGCGGTGACGTGCTGCTCTGGTGCTGTGTGCATAATTAATGCACCACGCATGCCAAGGAATTGGGTCTAATTTTATATTTACAGTTTTACCTCAAGGATAACGAGCATCACTATGAATGGCTCGTAATTAGAACGGGCAATTAACCGAAGTCCGGCACAGGTGTCTGCAGCAAGCACTTCCGAGAGGGCGACTTTTTCTGCCGACTAGGAACGCGAATGTTAATTTGATGAGCAACAGTGAGTTCACACGTGACACTTTCTCCTTCCAGGGAAGACGTCCACACCTCGAAGCTTTTTTTTGAAAAATTGAAAAATTACTTCGGGAACATCATGTAGTCAATCCCCATCCTACGCACGCTGATCGGGGAACATGTCAGTGAGAAAGTACCGATACACAGAAAAATATTGAGGAGTGGTAACACATTTTGATAGACAAAGAAGTAGTCTGTGAAAGATTTTCTGGTTGAAAAAAAAAAGAAAGTAAACTTGCAGGAAATCCTATATTAAACACGTCTTTTTTTTTCTTTTTTTCTTCGAATCGTGAATTACTCTTGGTAAAGAGCTTCTCTATCGCAACCCTTTAGCAACAAGACCCTGGGCCGAGCTTTCCATTTTTTTTATTTTTTCTACGGTCATTGCGTGTGGAAGAACCAAGGTGGTCTGGGCCGAACCGGAAGAAAACGACCATGTCAAGCGATAAGGTTCAATGACGAAGATAGTAGGAGGTTTGGGGTGTTCATTCCCCCCCCCCCCCCCCCCCCGCGCCGTCAAATTATTACACTTTGTATGTGTATATATGCCTGCCCATACAAACACTCGCAAGAACATAGGTAAAGGAAGCTCAGACATCCCCCCCCCCCCCCCCCCCCACCCAAAAAAAAAAACAAAATCTGGCTGCGTGCTTTGCTCAGACTTTGCCAGCTTAGATCACATGCTCTGGCGCTGCCCGGCATTACGGGTTGACGAAGACGTTACATCGTCCAAGTGGGATGCTGCGCTACGCAGTCCGGATTTGAAAACACAACTATGGGCAGTCCAACGGGCCCACGACGTGGCGGACAGGCTAGGCCTATCTGTCCCGACGTGGGAGCAGCCCGCCAGTGCTAGTTCACGCCACGACGGACCTAAATAGAGTTTTTCCTTACCATACCAAACGCTCGTGCGTAGGTTCATTGTTAAAATCGTCCTTATATGTGATTAGGCTTACACCGACCTTTTTATCTGATTGCTTTCCGTGGGCTTGGATAGGAAAAAAGAAAGAGGGAGAGAACGAGAGGCATCCTAAAGTCGTGGCGCTGAGACGCGCTCCTGCAAGGGCTGAAGAATAGAGTGCTAGCCTTCGTCTCCTAGAGAACCACTTCAGGACGGAAGATATATGTTGAACCAGATGAAAAAAAAGCAGTGCTTTTTAAGCAAACAAAGCCCCGACAAATAGTGTTTCAGAAGTCACAGGCTTCCAGAAAATTGTCTTTCGTTTGTTGAAGGAAGGGGGCACCCTCTAACTAGTCAAAGGAGTCTCTAGTCTTACTGCGGTTAGCATGCAGGGCAGGAGAAGGCGAGGTGGGGGGGGGGGGATGCCTGAACATCCTTGAGTGTGGGGGCATGCCCCCCACTGGTTTTGAACTTGTGGGGGGCGACGGCCCCCACTGCCCCCCGGTTCCGGAGCCCCTGCTGTTCTCTCGAAAGAGGGGCCTTCATCCCGATCCGGATATCAGCCTGCAGGGTCAACATCTGTCTGTAAAGACTGAGCACAAATTTCTGGGCTTACTGTTGGACACAAAACTAACCTTCATACCACACGTCAAATATATCAGGAACAAGTGTTTAAAAACCATGAATATTCTGAAAGTGTTGTCACGAACGACGTGGGGTAGTGACAGGAAGTGCCTTCTCAATCTTTATAAAAGCCTCATACGTACGCGTCTAGATTACGGGGCCATAACCTATCAGTCTGCGACACCAACAGCCTTAAAGATGCTTGACCCTATCCACCACCTAGGCATTCGTCTTTCTACGGGCGCTTTTCGCACTAGCCCCGTAGAAAGTCTGTACGTAGAATCGAATGAGTGGTCGCTCCACCTGCAGAGATCTTACATGTCTTTTGTGTATTATCTCAAGGTGAACGCAGACAAAGAACACCCTTCTCACTCCACAATCAATGATTTGTCTTGTTCTGCCCTTTTTGAGAACCGTCCTTCGTTTCGACAGCCCTACTCGCTTCGGGTGAGGGGCCTCGCTGAGGAAACGTGTGTGCCACTTCTTGAACACAGTCTGATGCCTCCTGCCGCACATCCTCCGCCGTGGCAGTGGCAGCTCATTGATTGTGATGTTTCCTTTGTAGAAGTAACAAAACACGCGCCTATTTCACACATACTTACCCACTTTCTCGAACTGCAGTACAAATACACATGTCCGGAATTCTATACGGATGCTTCAAAATGCCACACGGGTGTGTCATATGCTGCTGTAGGTCCATCCTTTTCGGACTCCGGCATTCTGCACTCCCAAACGAGCATCTTCACCGCAGAAGCTCACGCGATATTTGTGGCCGTGAAACATATTAATGAACTGAAACTACAACGCGCGGTAATATACACGGATTCGCTGAGTGTAGTAACAGCTTTGAAAACTCTGAAAAAACATAAAAATCCTGTTCTTGTATCACTTTACTCCCTTTTGTGCACGATATACGCTCTCAAACGACATGTTGTAGTGTGCTGGGTGCCAGGGCACCGCGAGATCGGTGGAAACGTGTTGGCGGACCACCTAGCTGTATCCGCGCACGACAACGCTTCCTCCACTTCATCCATAGCTATCCCTCCACTTGACTTGAAACACTTCCTGAAACAAACCCTAAGGGCATATTGGCAGCGTTTATGGGATAAGCAGACAGCAAATAAACTACATGTCATCAAACCGAATCTTGGAAATTGGCCACCAGTATCCAGGTCACGCCACACACAAGTAACACTTACCAGGCTACAAATAGGACATACCCACAGCACACATACATACCTTTTGTCGGGCGGTGATCCACCTGTGTGTGATAAGTGCGGTGAACCACTCACCGTGCTTCATATTTTAATACAATGTGAAGAATTGGATGCCACGAGAAGAAAACACTTTCCGTTTCCCCCACCTACATCAAATACCATTGCATCCATCTATGTTCATAGGTAGGGAACCGCTTTTTAAATCCGAATCATTGTTCGCATTTTTAAGGGATGTAAATAGTTTTCACGTCATTTTTTCAGGCAACCCGTAGCACGACCTCTGAGTAGAGGTTGCTGCTGCTGTGACTACACTTAAAATGGCACCTGTCTCGCGGCCCTTGAACGCAAGGGCTGTTGGCGAGGCATTCGTGCTTTTGCCATCTCTGTACAGTTTCATTATCACGACCACTTACTTGCCATTCATCCTCACTGCACACGTCACTCTCATGATTTTTAGTTATATGTTTTACCCGCCCAAGGGCGCGGAATTTTAGGCCCCTATACAGCCACGCAACACTCCCATTGATCACATCCCTTACATATCATTGTAAATGAGGAACCATTGTTATACTTCTAACATTTTTCATGGCGCTCTTTGGCCAAGCATGGCCCTTGCGCCATTAAAACCCACATATCATCATCATCACGACCACGTGACATCTGGTGGAGGTGCTGCTTCGTCCATGCTCCGGACACCCCCGCGAAGCACTGACCCAAGCTCAAGCCACGAAGAAGCTGACACTAAGGAGAACCCGGAATCTCGAGCTAGCCGCAGGCAGAAGGGACTTCAGCCAGAGTACGGGCTACTTCCCGAGACAACCAGGCAGCCCAAAACCACGACAGCGACCGGAGATACGATGGCAGCCCCTGTACCGCCCACAACGGTCGTCATGCACCAACCCCGAGAGCCGCCGACTTTCCGCGGTTCACCATGCGAGGATCCGGAAAGCTGGCTGGAGGAATACGAGCGGGTCGCCACGTTCAACCACTGGGACTCCGACGAGAAGCTGCGCCGGGCCTACTTTTACCTAGGGATGGTCGATTAAAATGTTTAATTGATTAATCGTTAATCGTTAATCGATTTAACCTTTAATCCATTAATTGCTTTCGATGGAATGTTTTAATCGATTAATCGACATTTTTTTCTGGGTGCTTTATAACCGATATATCTCTGTTTGAGAGGCATTGTTCGTGTTTGATATGGACCCAAATCTTTTTATCAGACGTGCTGACGATCACATGTGCACATTAGCACCTGCGCGAAAATTTCCACTTTCGCACGCTGGACAGAAGGGGCCCGTCGTCTTTGGTTGATGTCGCGGATTCAAGGATCCGTGGCCATCATCCCTCGACAATTCGGCAGCCGGTCCTATTTGCTCGAAGCCTGACTACTCGAGGTCACCGAAACCGGACGCGTGTTCGGGGACCACACTGGTTGAAAAGTCGCACCGGAAACATGCAGTGTGGCGGAGAGTGAGCAAATCCCGAGAAAGGTAAAAGAGAGACGAGGAGGAAGAAGAATTAAATACGCTCTCGTAAGCACGGCATCTTTTCTCGGTTTGTCGGTTCGGTATTGTGGAAGGCCTACGTAATACTACAATTACGGATTTACGCGATCTTTTCCTTGAGGTCGCCCATGCAGAGATTACACAGCAACATACTGGCCTCAAACAGACCATCATTACAGGCATCTGCGGGAAATACAGTGAGATGAGTTTCTGCCTCCCGGCTAGAATAAACAGCAGCTGCACCAGTATACTCCACAGGTTTCATCTGATCGTTCCCTTAACACCTTGTGTCTGGCGCAGCATAGTCTCAGCTGCTTTTGCGCCATAAAACACCAAATTAACTAACTTAACACGGCGCCGCGCGCACCTTTTCAATCGTGCGCGCGGCGCACGATTGAAAAGGTGCGCGCGGCGCCTTTTCACAGCCTGAACTGTGAGCGCTATCTAGTGTATCAGACATTTCCGCATAAATTTCGCGACTGTCCTCCTTTCTTGTCACAGCAGAAGACGGGGGGCCTCTAGCTTAAGGCTGTATTTTTCCCGAAATATGCGACCATACAGTATTACTAAATCGTACAAGGTCGTTTCTTCATTACTAATGGACTGGATGCTAGACGTTCGGTAAGCCGACGCGTAAAGTTGCGGATAACGTAAATGGCCTATAAGACCCTTTTCACAATTCGCGAGTGCGCATTCCTGCGCTACATATTCTCTCAACTAATGGCAGCAACTTTCGGGCTTGAAATGGAGACGAGGTCATAGTTGCACGTGCTGGCGTTTGTCTATTATGCGTCTTGGTGTCAAGAGAGCTGAGTCTACATTTTCCGCGTCACAGCGCAAGCAAACCGCGCGTGAACACTCTGCTTGCAGAAGTGACTAGCTGCTATTAATTGGGCTAACTGCATCGCAGGAAAGCTACCTGAACAATTACGAAGATGGTATATACCATATAAGAGGGACAGTTGGGTAGCAGAATAAAAAATGGTTACTAGCGCCTTATCCTCTTTACGCTAGCAAACGTGTCTTATTATGTATATACGGATTACCTAAACCTCTCCCCATCATCGTACTTCATCGCTCTTTTTGCCCCTTTTCCTTTTCTCCTGTGCATAGTGGCAGGCAGCGGCGTACTAGCTGAGGCCGTCCTCTTTGCCCTATAATATATTTTCTCTCACTCTTTCATTGGTACACAATATTTTATTTGCTAATAAGAGTAAAATAGAACGGCACTAAGAACCAGCCAGGAAATAAGCAGCGCATATTACAATGCCGCATTTACACAAGCAACGAGTAAAATCTGAGGGTTCAATAAAATACAAAGAAAGTTGCAATTGACACTACAGGTGACGATAACTACTCGTTTATGAAATGTAAGGAGAGATGAGTTTATGCGGCAACACGATGAAACAGCGCGGCCAAAAACGAACATGAACAAAATAAGCAACTATACGATGCGCTCGCACGTATGAAATTTAGAGAAAAGAATAAACTTCTCTGTTGAGAGTTCACGCATCGCCGTGATGCTTACTTGCTCAACAGTCCCCTTTTGTTTTTGTTTTTTCACGGGGTTGCTGCTCCGAACCACATGCTTTTTTCACTGAGCGAAGAAATGTCAGTTGCCCGAGATGTTCGGGTGACAATCGACACCTCCTTTGGGTCGCCACGCATCCAGCATGCGAAAAAAGGCGCTCGGATGCTACTGACGTTGCAGGAATTGGCAAATACTCCATTGCAACGTCAAACACATGATCTAGGGCAGTTCGCATGCTGTGCCAAGTCTCAAGTGGGTTAGGATTGGTGCGGCGATCGACTACAGGGTTACTATAGTATGTCTTGAACTGAGAAGGCATTTGGTTCATCGGATCGTCCTCCAGTGCAGCGCAATTGCGTAGAAGTGCGCGATCGACGGCATCCCAAATAGAACCAGGAAAGGTAGTTGTGTTCGGCTTTGCAACTTCCTCTTACACAGCACGGCCAGTAGCAGCAACTTTTTCAGCAATTTTTCCACCTGCAATATGTTCAGAATGTCAGCTGCGGATATATGCATAGAACAAAGAGTACAGGAGAAAAAAAAATTATCAAAAATATTTTTACCTAGTGGCAGCGAACCAATCATTCGTTGTGCCACAGCCAGATTCCTTCGCAAACGCGATAGGATGAACATAAAAAAACATGGTTGACCCTTTCGTCACAGGAATCGGTATAACACGAAAGTAAAACATGTCCTTACAGAAATAGTTGACTGTTTACTGTACACGCAGTAAGCTCGTAGAATCACTCCTGGTGTTTGGAAGCAATAGCACCGTTTAACGCGGATGCACCCATGTTGACGCCTGATGGTGCATCTTTATCCCAACGACTGACGGCCATGATCAATAACTAAACAAACCCTTGTGGTACCTGTAGTAGTTCATGGTGAGAGCGTAATCAGAAAACTACAAGGGACGCACGACCCACGGCAAAGACGTGATGGCGGTTGGTTGCATGTGGTCAAACGATGTGCATGTGAGACCATATCGCGATGCCATGTGTTGTATGGCATCGCGATCGTCATCGTCATCACGGCACACCACATTCCATGTGGTGTGCCGTGATGGCAGCGTCATCGTCATCACGCAGGTGGCTACTACAAACAAGGGACGCACGACCCACGGCATAAGGAGCTTCGCCCCTAAAAAAAGTGGTGTGGCAGCCAGAAGAGCGCCGCTGAATGCAGAATGTGACAAAATTGCACTTCTCATTGGAAACGCCCCGAAGGGGACGGACTCATAGGAACGACGCGTTGCGGGAACTAATCGCGGAGGCCATGGTCATGACGCATTACTTCACTTTACGACTACCAGAGGGCGACGCCACCCCGCCGACCAAGAGCACTGTGAGAAGAAAGTGTCAGATATAAAAGGCGCGTTTATAAAGCTTCCAGAATGTGTGACCGCGGCGCAGTGGATAGCGTGCTCCGCATCTGATGGCGCGGACTGAGAAGCCGTGGTTTCGACTCTTACTGACGGAAATTTTTTCTTTGAAATCTGATCGTATTTCCAACGTCGTTTCCGTGATGAAAATACGGCACTGAAATTTTGGTGGACCCCGGCGTTTGCCAATTTCGGTCAGTTTCAAGTTAACGAGGCGACAACGAGAGAGTTCATACGTAGGCGGCTGGCTGGCTGGCTAGCTAGCTAGCTGGCTAACTAACTAACCAACTAACTAACTAGCTAGACAGACAGATAGATAGATAGATAGATAGATAGATAGATAGATAGATAGATAGATAGATAGATGCGCTCAAAGGGCCTATGGCTCACTAAGAAATGCTTCGCATTTAAAAATAAATAAATATATCATGCTCTTAACTTACATAAGTGTCGGACGATCATGGCCACCGCCTGGGGCTGCTCGAAAACGTAATTCTTGTACCGTGGGTCCAAAATCGTCGCGGCAGCATATGGACGCAGGTATTCTATCCCACTAAACCTTTTGTCAATTTCTGCAAGAAGCTTTTGCTGGAGATCAAAAGTGACTTGGTGGCTCGGTTCGAAGCTCTGGATACCCTGTAAAGGAAGATAAATATTTAAAATTTTAACATCAGAAAGATAACAGCAGGCACTAGGTTTATTTTCCTGAACATGTAATGTACGAGATTCAAATTCAAATTGTTCGTGTGTGCATGTCGGTGTAGAGTGAGTGACTGAAACTCCCTGTGAATGAGTAAAAATATACCTGCTTTAGGCCGTACACCATAGGAATGACGTCGCTGAGTGTCACGGAATGGCCCTTCGAAACCATAAGCGTGGCTTCTTCTAACGGCTTCAGAAGGTCTCTTACTTCGGCAAGGACGTCGAGCTGATCACCAGAGATTAAATCTGGGGGCTTTCGCCGAGTGGCGCCTCTTTCTCTCTGCAGTTGTAGGAGGATCCGGCTTACAGCTTCGGACAACTTCAGAAAGCGCTCCAGCATGTAATAACAAGAATTCCATCGGGTCCCGACTTCTTGTATTAATTTCAATGACCCCCGCAGGGGCGTCTGCGCGAGCAGGCGTTTGGTGTGTGGCGACACCACGGACCCGAGCTAACGGGGGGTTTCGACTCCCTCCCACGCCTAGCCGTGCGTGGCTGAGCCGTGTCCGGGGAAAAGGGGATCCTGGGGGTTGAGCCGACGCCGGGTGATTGGACCTTTAAGGCCCCCCGGCGGAGGCAACACACCCCTTTGGCCCCGGCTTCACGTAGACATTTTGGGGACGTCCTAGTGACAGTCACCCCGCACCGCACGATGAACACGTCTCGTGGTGTTGTCTCTGACGACGACCTCATGGGACTAACCGAGGCTGAACTTGTTGAAGGCTGGAATCACCAAAATGTCCTAAATGTGAAGAGAATCAGTATGAGGCGCGATGGAAAAGAAATACAAACAAAGCATCTAATCCTCACTTTTGGCTCCAGTATCCTGCCTGAAACCATCGAGGCGGGGTACATCAAACTCAAAGTCCGACCTTACATCCCAAATCCTCTCCGATGCTTCAAGTGCCAGCGATTCGGCCACA
>JALIZH010020186.1:0-38936 GCA_030522465.1 Rhipicephalus appendiculatus
GTTTCCAGATGTTTAGATTTTCTTCGAGTTCACCTGCGCTATGTCACAAGGGTTCCGGGTCATCCGCTTGCTTCTGATAGCGGTCCTGTGGTGATGAGCTTCCTCCCGCTGCATTATCAAAACGCATCTATGCCGACGCAGCCATTGCGAAAAATTCATTTGTCGTCAGATGTCAAAAAGAAGACACATGCATCCAGAGGAGCACTAGCCTATTTTTCTCTATAGCACATGTAAAGGTAGCTCCAAGGCTCACCGTGATATTTACACTGGCGGTTCTGTTACGCCTACATCATCTTCCATTGGTGTGTAGATTCCTTCTACGCATGTCACCAAATCGGCCACTTTCGGTCACCGTACTTCATCAATGCCACTGAACTGTCTGCGCAGCGGGCTGCCTTTAATGAAATCGTAAACCAGGCAGCTGAGTCTTGGTCCATCTTCACCTACTCAAGAGCGGCCTTGCAGTCCCTGAAGTCCCCACGAATGCAGGAACAACTCGTTATGGGCATAACGCACCTATGCAACAAAACCTACGGACTGCATCACAGCATTCTTCTGCAATGCATACCAGTCGACTGCGGAATACAAGGCAACATCCAGGTTGGTCATGCTGCCGAAGCTGGTCACGACACCGTGAGGGAAATGGTCGCGATAGGCTTTATCCGAGATAAGACGCGGCGACACTCATATCAGTACAAGCTTGGTGCTTCCAGTGATTCCTCTGCAAAAATGCTAGTCACCAGCACTGACCTTCATACGAAATTGATACATCGTGTGACTTCTACTTGCCACGAGACCTAAAGAGACAAGATGAAACGCGCCCGCACCGCATCAGATTAACTGTTAGCACACCGCAGCAAGAACTTTTTAGCACATCTCCCAAGTTGCAGTGACACGACAAAGCTGAAGCCTATGAGAATCTGAGGTCTTAAGACGAAAAAAACCGGCAGATACCACGGATTGTGGGACTCGATGTAATGCGAAGCAGCCAGCCAGAAGCAAATCGTGCTGTACATAACATGCATGTCATGATTTACATGTTAGCACCTGTCATCTATGTTTGTGATACAGTCACGTCGCGCAATACCCACTTTGGTGTATATCAAGCAAGCGAACTGGACGCAAGCGCACCATGAGCATGGCATGTAAATGACGTACATACGACATGCATGTCATGATTTTCATGTTACCACCTGCCACTTAAGTTCGTCATACAGTCACGCCATGCAATACCAATTTTGGTGAATATCAAGCTAGCGAAACTGCCTTGAGCGCGCCATGAGCGTGGCATGTAAGTCATGCTGTACATGACATGTCATGATTTTCATATTACCACTTGTCGTTTACGTATTTCATAGTCACGTCATGGAATACCGAACTTGTTATATATCAAGCTAGCGAAACGGCCGTGAGCGCACCATGAGCATACCAAACTTAGTGTAGATCAAGCTATAGTCGGGTACAACGTTAGAACACAGGAGAGGCCCCGCCCAGATGACCGAAGCGCAGCAGCCAATTGCCTCCGAGACTAAAGAAATAGTCCCGCTCAAAAAATTGTGACTGCTTCTAAAACGCTTCCAAGGATGATAAAGAAGCAGCTGCTTGAGCTGGTGGCATCTGTAAAGTCACGCTTTCTGAGCTACATCGTAGACAACACAGCTGTAAGGGCCGGTTGGATTGCACTCAGGCTACCGCCGTACCACTGCGAATTTAATCCCATGTAGCTTGTGTGGGCCAAGGTCAAAAATGGCATCGCTGCGGACAACAGAGATTTCAAGCTGTCCATGCTCGACGCCACATTGAGGGAGAAAATCAAGCAGGTAACGGCGGAAGACTGGAGCAAGAGCATTCAGCACGGGATGGACTTGGAGACAAAGTTCATACTTGACACGTCTGGGAGTGAGCACATTCAACCCATTATCATCCAGCTGGGTGAAGATGACAATGAAGAAAGCGACTCCAACTGCGAGATGTCTGGCATTGAGCCACTCGACGAAGCATAGCGGCTTCTTATTAACGAAAGAACAGCCCTTATTTGGGCTACCAAATTTTCACCGGTGGGTTCGCAACAGCCAAACCACCATTCCAATGATCTCCCAAATAAATGAGGAGTTCCATTTATGGCGTATTCCTTATAATAGAAGGTCAATTCTGATAAGCAACGTCCTGCACGCATCGTGCTCGATTTAGGAAGTGGCATAGAAACACATATCAGTGCTGTCATATCTGACTTGAAACACTATTGTTAACCCTGATTATCGTTGGCGAGCTCAAAATGCTCATTCGGGCCAGCTAGACGCTCGGTTATCTCATTACACTGCTGCCAACGATCGGTCGTTTGCGCGCTGAGTGGGCAGCAACGATGGCAGCATGTTCTCCGTCGGCGGGGTCACCGGCCGTCCGGCTCATGACGTCACCTGTAGTGCGCGCCTATTGGTGGAGACTCGTGTGCATCCGCCTTTGAGGGGAAGATGCCGCTGCCTTCTAAAGTTGTACCCGACTACAGTGAACTGGCCGCGAGCGTGCCATGAGCGTGGCATGCAAGTCAGCTTGCACATGACATGTCATGATTTCCATATTAGCACTTGTCATTCATGTTCGTCATACAGTCACGTCACGCAATATCAATTTTGGTGTATATCAAGTTATCGAAACGGCCGTCAACGCACCATGAGCGTGGCATGTAAATCATGTTGTACATGACATGCATGTCATGATTTTCATATTACCACCTGTCATTTACGCTGGTCATGCAGAAATGTCTCATCATACCAATTTTTCGATATATCAAGTTAAAAAAAAGCGCCGCAGAAGCACCACGGCCATGGCCTGTAAATAATACCGCCCATGACAAGTTAGCCATGATTTTCATGATATGACCAGTCATACATGTTCGCCGTACAGTCAAGTTATGCCATACAAATTTCGGTATAAAGCACATTAACGATACTGTCTGGAGAGCACAAAGTTGTAGGCGGCTAGATAGATAGATAGATAGATAGATAGATAGATAGATAGATAGATAGATAGATAGATAGATAGATAGATAGATAGATAGATAGATAGATAGATAGATAGATAGATAGATAGATAGATAGATAGATAGATAGATAGATAGATAGATAGATAGATAGATAGATAGATAGATAGATAGATAGATAGATTAAAAGTCACCGAAGTTCGCTAAGAAAAGCTTCGCATTTAAAAATGCGAAGGTCTGAAACATAATTCTTGGCCACGTGGACAAGACAAGCTTATGTGTCGTGATAAAAACTGCATTGAACACTGCACTCTCTTGTTATCATTTCATGAGGAGTAGCTCTTATTGATCTGTTTGCCTTTCTTTTTGAACACTGGATGCTTTAAATTGCCTGACGGTTAAATTATTTTATGTGGCTCATTCTTATACTTGTAAAGGAGGGAAGTGACCCTAGTAGCACCAGATGTTGACGCAACGTTGCCGCCACATTGAGAAAGTTGCTCCAACGTAGTGGCAACATTGCGTGCTACTCGTGGAACTGCGGTAGAAAAAAATAAAGCCTTCCCGTGCAGCAAGTAACCGTACTAAAACCCGCAACAGTTAACCACAAACCGCTACCACAACCCGGAACGGTTAGAACTGAGAAACATTACTGCAGACATCGTTCTCGATTCTTTCTGTCGCATCAGGTACTATAAAATACCAAAAAAGCAGCCTGATGTGGACATCTAAGTCTTTCACTTCCATTTTTTTTTTGTCAGCCATGTAACAATTCTCACCGCAGAAAAGAAATAAAGAAAGAGCGGCAGGAACTTTTCCCCTACACTAATCTTACTTTACAACCTAATGTAATAAGAAACCTTGCTTTACAACCTTCGTAATAAGAGACTCGGGAGAGACAGTAAAACATTTTACCCCTATTTGTGCTGGCATTTTTGTTCAGTCGACTTTCTTCTTGATTTGGCAAAAAAAAAAAAATCTGAGGAAGTAAATGAGTCCACTTCGCCGCTTCTCTTCTCTTTCCGGTAATCCCAAACAAGAGAAGCCCACTGGAAGAGCCGGCGACGCGCGTGTGTTCACTTAGCGCGCTAAATTGATAGGCGTCTGCTACCGCGCCTAAATAGGACACACCGCCAGCGCTGTCTCCATGAAAGATGTCCACTGGGATTTCACAGTCGCCAGACTTCTAACTTCATCTACGCAACCGTGCAACGGATATTCACTTTGTTTTTTTTCTTTTGATAACCACGCGATTAACCAGCGAGTTCTTTCTTTGTACCCGCAGCGGCGTCTGGTGTATTAGCTGACGCTAATGACTTGGTTGGTAGACAGGCTTGGGAAATACTTTTTTGGCCACTCCTATCATTCTGCGGCGTTATATTCAGCACAATACAAAGACAAAATTGGACCATCGTAAAACGCCTCTGAAAATTCGGATCTTTTTAGGGAGGATCCGCCGCTCGTTTCAAGACGAGCAAAACAGCCTTGTGAAGGAATTACATAGTGCTGCAAAAACCAACAGACCTAAGCAACTTGGAAGACTGGAAAATTTGAGAGCTGATTAAAGTACGAACGAAATCTCTGTCGCAACATTGGCTCATCTACAAACTTGCGAAAACTGAAGAATCTTTTCTAGCCAGAGTACGGTTCATTTCTATATTCGGTCGCATGTGAAAGGCAAGATACAAATGTTTTTCCAAGGGGGCTTTAGTTTAGGTTTCAGGCGTAAGCAGTTCTAAAGCATCTTTAACTTTTGCTATGTCTCTGTCTAAAAAGAAAGATATGCCCAGTCTGGCGTTAAGGAAATAGCACATCCTATAATGAAAGATCTCTCCATAGACGTTTCCCTCAACCGGTCTCTGTTTTCCCGCACTGCTCAATCTGCTTTACGTTGAAAGTGTAGTAATGAACTTTCATTTTACCGATCAATTTGTTCTTCTGAATCGGTCAGAGATATGCTGTAGATATGTTCATTTTTAGAATAGCGATGAAGATACCGTTGCTAGCAGTATATGCAATACTTATATTGCATTATTGAGGCGTAGGAATGTAAAAATGATACTATTAAGGCTAATTTTGCGACATTAAGTCGACCACTACGATGGGAAGACAAATTATTAACAAGCACGGCAGAACTTACCCCAACCAGCACGGCCAGAAACTTCATATCCCCAACGAAATCTTGGACACCATTACGGGGGTAAATATCCCTAGAAACCTGCACCCCGACTACAACCGAGGCCGAAGAAAGGCAAGAGCGGAGGCATAGCTTCGTTATATCGGCGGGGAAAGGAATGCGCGCTTTGTCGACGCAGCCGAATATCCCGACTACACTGCCGTAGTAATAGGCACACACTCCAAAACCAGAATCGCATGCCGCCTGTGCACGGAACACTCGAAAATACCGGAGGAAGTAGCCGTCGCACTGGCCCTGACAGATCAGGAATGCGAAGTCGGCCTATGTGACTCCCAAACAGCTGTAAAAAACTACGCCAAAGGTAGAATTTCCAAGGAAGCCCTGATCATTCCGGCGAAAGCGGGCAGGCCCCAAAGCGCCAACTCGACCATCGTGTGGTTCCCCGCTCACGTCACCACGGAAGGTGACGCGTTCCCGAATCTAAATGAGACGGTGCACCTGACGGTGCGAGACAATGACCCGCCGAGCCGAACAGGGCCACGCTTCTCGCACAGTACGGAACCCACCTCGGACAGAACGCGATAAGCTCACTAGCTATAATGAAATAACAAAAGCATATCTTAACGCGAGAAGGATATTCCCACCTCCAAGTCCCCTGCTAAACAGGAGGCAGGTCGTCACCTGGAGACAGCTCCAGACGAACACCTTTCCTAACCCATTCCACCTAAAACGGATATACCCGGACAAACATTAGGACGACCGGCGCAAATAGTGACAGGAAGGACCGGCAACAGTGAAACACATGTTGTGGGAGTGTAGTATAATTATCAAAATGAAGGAAATTACTCCGGAGACCCTGTCGTCGAGGTGGACCACCGCTTTGCGCAGCTCAGACCTCGGCTTCCAAACGTGGGCAGTCCAGCAAGCCTTTGAGGAGGCGTTGAGGCAAGGCCTTGACGTTCCCCCGGCGGAGGCCTAAGCCCGGGTCGCGTTAAACCTTGACGGATGTTTAATAAAGTTGTATCCATCCATCCATCCAGTCTTGTTTCTGCTCTTTGATTAACATAGCTAGTGTAACGGGACGGGGCCGTCCAAGTGGTGCGACAGTGGCGGGACACATGACCAAACCGGTGGCAGCGAAAGCAGATGGGTTTGTCGTCGGGAGTTCGCCATTCCGTCGGGTTGCGAGGTCTTGGGGAAAAATACGGGTCATTGCGGGATGCATATGTTGGCGTCGGTCGGTAGTCGGGTCGAGAGACAGAGCAGGCGATAGGCAAACCGAGGTTCGCGATTTCTTGCCGCACGACGGCCTGAATAACTGAGACCGTAGGAGGTGCCTGGACAGCGGTATGGTCGATTGGAGGTGGGTGGAATGGCGCTGGAGTTGCCGCTTCAAGCTCCCGCCGAACGATACGCGTCACATTCTCCTCAAAGGGTGGCGTGGTGCCGATATCGGTACAGGTTGACGTGACCGCCGTGTTTGGTAGCCGAGAAAACTCAGGTACAATGCGGTGGTTTTTGGCCATTTCGAAGCGGCGGCACTCTTTTATGATGAAGTCGATGGTCGAGACATTGGTATACACGAGCAAATTGAAGGCGTCGCCTGCGATCCCCTTGAGGATGTGACCCATCTTGTCAACCTCAGACATTGCCTCGTCCATTTTCGGCACAGAGCGAGCACTTCCTGTATGTATGACACATACGATTCCGTTGGCGACTGGACACGGGTTGAGAGCTCCTTACGTGCAGCCATTTGACGACCAGTCGGGTCCCCAAATATGTCACGCAGCTTCTCCTTGAAAGTATCTCAGCTGGTGAGCTCGGTCTCATGGGTATCGTACCAGACACGCGGGGTTCCTCTCAAGTAGAAGATCACATTCGCAAGCATCATGGTAGGGTCCCACCGGTGAGTTTGGCTAACACGTTCATACATGCTAAGCCAATAGTCCACGTCAAGGCCAGGCTGGGCAGAGAATGTCCCGGGATCACGGAGGTGGGGCACCGCGACATACGCGGGCGCTGGCGCTGCAGATGGAGATGGAGATGGGGCAGGTTGGATGGGGAAGACATGGCCGGAAGATGGACGATGCGGCTACTGCGTAGCTTCGTGGCGAGGACGGGGAACGTTCGACCTCCACCAAAGATGTTACGGGAGTGACGAGTCGCTTGCACCGTAGTCTAGTCACAAGATATCTTTTCAACGGCGGTCGCAGAGCTGACCGGTTCAGCTCAGAGAGCGAGCAGCGAACGATCTCTTTTCTCTTCGTCGGGCGCACACGCGCATGGTTCAGGCGCTGGCATTATGCATGTAGCAATATTTTTAGCGCGATAGTTTGGAAGAGCTCGTGTCCCAGAAACACTGGTGTCGGTGTCGGCATTGACGTCAGCGTCTTTGGTTGCGAACGAAAAACGAGTCGTTTTCCGTGAGATGAGAATTGCGATTGACGCAAATATTCAAAATAAGAAATATAAAGGCCACCAAAATATCATATTCTCATCGCGCAACAGTACGCCGGCGCGGGGAGGCTTCATAAGATCAACGCAGGTACGCTGTGAAGTCCGGCAAGTTTTTCCTGTCCTGTAGCAAGGTCGACAGTTGCTTTAAATAATTTCCTGTCCTGGTTTCAAGCGGCACCGTGCACTCATATCGACCATCAAGGGGGTAATGTTCAAAGTATTGTTAAGAACAATATTTCTTACATATCTGTTTAAAATGCCAGGTTTTAAGACTTTTACGCAATGAGTAGCTGTTTACTAGCATATACACATTATTTTTTTCTTATAGTACATTTTTTCAACAATCTTGTTGGTGTAGGTACATGTGGATACCGGGCCCTTACGTAACATAGCGTGATTTAAAGGTCTTTACGGGGACAAAATAAAATGAAATGAAATTCAAGGTATCCGGCAATCCTCTCAATGAGCGCATAAGTGTGCTTAGTTCGTTTGAATGTGGCATGATATACTATTGATGGCAAGGAAATATGCAGAAGATTAATAACAGGCTGAATTGCATACGTGAAGCAACACCACCTCAACGCAGGCAGCTCGCCACGATACTTCAATTAACAATACAGTCACTGCATCATGCCGATGATAACGTATACGGGATGGAAACTCGAAGGTTAATGCAGGAAGCCGAGGAGGTTTTTATGACCATACAATTTGGAACAAAATAAAAAAATGCTGAAGCAGTGTTTAGAGACAGGAAGAGGCTGGTGTGGCAGAAGATATGCTGCAGCTGAAATTCTGGTCGACATTAGGAGGCAAAAAGGGTGCATGGCGTAGGGCGGGTGACCCGGAAGGCCATTAGGATGACGAAATTAGTGCGAAAGCAACAGGAAAGCAGCAGAGCATGGGAGGGAATTAGGCGGTGTGGAGAAATGAGAAAATTTGACGGTAGAACTTCGAATCGGCTAGGGCAAGACAAAGATTATTAGAAGTCGTTGGAGGGAGGCTTTTGTTGCTGCATTGCCCACAGTAAGAGTCCGATTATAGTGCTAAAAGAGCACATTCCATCTGACAATTCCCATAAATTTCTCATGTCGTTACGACTGCGTTTGACTGGAAAACCATCAATTACTGCCGGGCAACCCTTTATTGTGGAGGAGAGGCAACTGAACAACAGCTTTGATAACAAGCCACTCCTGCTTTCACGTAATCTAATGGACGTATACACGTCGGCTACTACGGTTACTACGCAGCAACGGACCGATTATGCGGGTTGTTCCTTGGTACAACATACATAAGTTTGCGAGACAAAGCAGGCATGCCACTGGCCTTTACCTACGCCTAACCTTGGCCGTCGATTCTGCGCCATCCTGCCTATTTCCTCATCCGAGACCTTGACGATTAACGACCGTGGCTTCGTTCCGTGCACAGGGCATTCGGGGTACTCTATTAGCTTCCACTAATGAGACTGCTAAGGCGGTTGTTCGAGACTCCACTGCAACGCCTCCGTACACCCCGAGGCGGTATCGAGTGCCGGTGTCTTTAATAAGTGCGCAATTCCTTCTCCTTTACATCGGCGCTAATTTCCGGCATGTACGTTTGTATGTTTCACAGATTACAATAGTTTAATGACATGAATATATCCCTAGTCTACAGTGAAATATATTGTAGAAGAGCCTTTTTAGGAAGCAAGAAAAAATTATACATATATTTTGTCAGCTTCACGTTCTCAAGCTGACGAAGTCCTAAATGAATGGAGTTGGAGCAGATTTGAAAGGTTATATTCAGCGCAAGAATTGTTCTAATAGATGCAAGTACGTTCAAACATTCATAGAGCAAAAAAAAGTTTTGTTTCGTTCTACGCGCTATGTTGTGCGTGTCCATCTGTAATATGGTAGGCATATTAGTGGTCCGCACAGATTTATGTTCACACAAAGACGCACACACAGACATAGATGTCCCGAAGGTCGCGGGTTCGATGTGGACCGCTGCGGTCGCATTTCGATGGAGGTGGAATGCGAAGGCCAATGTATGGTGCGATGTCAGTGCACGTTGAAGAACACCACGTGGTCAAAATTTCCCTAGCCTTCCACTACGGCGTACGTGATAATCATATAGTGGATTTTGGCACGTCAAACCCCGGACATTACTATATTATTATTACAGACCTAACTGTGTCGGTATGAAAGCGCAGTGGCTCCGTTTGTTATAACTTAAAGGAGTACTGACACGATTTTGGAAGATCGCAGAAGGGACATATTTTGTTTCCTTGGTATGCAGTGTCAACGCTCTCCACACAGCGGAACCAGGCAACACGCACCTGGTGCACCTGGCGGTGTGTCCTTGATTTTAAGGTTTTCGTCGCTGAGCATCTGCACGCCAGCCCCACTGCAGTGGACATTATCCCGACGAGTCAAGACAGTCCCTGAATTTGCAAGCTCTGTGTCCTGCGTGCAGCCTAAATCGCCGAAATCGCTCTCAGGATCACTGGACGACAATTCGGTATCGTTTGTATGGATTGCAGGCAGATGGATTGCGCACACACACACACACACACACACACACAAACACACACACACACACACACACACACACACACACACACACACACACACACACACACACACACACACACACACACACACACACGCACACGCGCACGCACGCAAGCACGCACGCACACACACACACACACACACACACACACACACACACACACACACAAACAGTGGTTGTATGCTACATAGCCTGCGCTATAGAAAGGGAAATGCGCTATTTTAAGCCTGTCGTGGCTCTACCTATAACAACGGCTAGAAGAGGGCTCTAGAGATCCTGTGAAACCACAGACTATATGCTGAAATCAGCATCAAAGGCGACCACATGATTAATGGCCAAATTTTGTTCGTTTATGCATGGAATAATTCATTGTTAACGGGATCATTACCTGATTTCATAAAGTCTGCATTCATGTGGTTGTCTATTCAGCGCTTTAAAAAGTTGACGCCTACAAGAAGAAATGAAACATAATGATGTAGCTTCTAGTTCCGCTTGCCCTGAACTACGCCAGTTTATTTCAGGAAATAAATAATTCAGTAATAGACAAATCACGAAAGTTTTACGAATAAAGCCACGTGGAACGCACAAAGAGGGTTAAAAAAGCATAAATGAAGACGCATGCGCTAACCCACGCGAGGCAAAAGACGCCGGCAGGGTGTAAATTTTAGAGAAGTAAAAATTACGAGTGCGATTTTTCTTTCCTTGCAACGCGGAGGCAACATTTCCCGGGATGTTTCCATTCGTTCGTCGTCTGAAAGTTGAACGTTGACAACAACGTGAAAAGCGCGGAGCACGAACGGACAACGCAATGACAGCGAGCGTGAAATATGAGGGTTGGCGCACCAAATGGCGTCGCCGAAGAATCATGGCGACGTGCGACCGCTCACGTCGGATGGAAAGAATTTGTACATTGTGCGAAGTCCTTGTCGGGCACTTGAAGGCGTGCTCCATTTTCCGTCTTTCTTTGTCGCGGCACCGTTCCGGCGAGATCCTACCCTGCTTTCTATACAGCACTGGGCCGGCGAAAAGCAGAGTTTTCTTGCTGACTGTTCCATATACACCGGGGTATACGGAAAATGCCGTTGACATCCAAAATTTATCTGCCGGCCCTGATTTTGCATGTAATAAATGCGTAAGAGTACGAGCAGAGCTGTATAGTGCTGTTTTGATGATGGCCGCGTTTCAAGTGGTAATGTGAGGGCCCATCGCTTATCGATAGGATTACTAGTCTGGCATTACCTGCTTTCTGTATTTTCCCCGGGGTGAGGAGCATTACTCCGTAACCACAGCTAATGAAGAATCGAACCTATGTCTAGAGCAAGAAGATGAACGACTTGTCCTGCTTTACAGCAGAAAAATTCCGATCTGCAGTCCGCGCTGCGAGATTATTTGCAGCGGATGCCCTGGTATCATCCGATCCCACGCACCAGTGTGACGTAGAATTTCACGGCAGAGCAATCCGCTATATGAAATGATTGACAGTAAGCGATTTATATCAACTGCCTCATAGCGTTATTTCGTAGAAACGATAATGATAACGCTTTTGCGATCCTACCTTGTGTGTTAAGATTGATTTCGTCTATCCTGCTAGATGGGTTGATTTACGTACAAATGCGTAGTGATGTCACCAACTGCTTCGTATCATACAGCTGCCGCTTTTAGGCATTGTTATTACGCACCTTATCATATGTCATTTGGTTACGACATTATTTCGTTCTTTTCTTTGGTAAATAACTCTATCGTCGGGTTAGGATTTCATGTAAACAATGTCTTCCAGCGAAAGTAATCGATTCACCGTCGTGACAGGCCGCCACTCGACATGCGAGCCGGAGTTTACGTGCATTTGATCCCGTTTCGTGCTCAAATGAGCTCTCAGGGAGAACGCCGTGCTTGGCTTCCGTCGGTGTGACAGGGCGTTTCGACAGCGTGCTTGCGGCTGCATTGAGCCAAGGCCTGGCTCGTCTTCCTTTCTCTGAGCGAGCCATAGCGATTAACGAGGGCTCTTTTGGTGTGCGTGTCGCATTCTCCGCTGCTACAGTAAGTGTCGCAAATGACTTGGCGAGAGCAGAATGCCGGCGACTTGTGTTCGGCGGCGCAGCGCGCATTGCCGCGGTATCAGACGCCGGTTTTAATTAAATGCCCTGGGAAATGGCTCTCCCTCTGTGCGGTGTTCATTAGCGGCAGGGAAACAGCTTCAATCAGAAGCAAACGAAAGTGTGTGTTTGTGTGGTATAAAAAAGGATGATGGGCTGGAGTAAACGAAGAGAGTTTAGAAACTAAATTTACACGAAGTTGCCGAAACTCAAAGGGCAAGGGTAGAAATCGCCTCGAAGAGATAATAACAGTAGCAAAACCAGAAACGTCTCAGCGTGTTTGAGTGGTGTCCTTGAGCGGCTAAAAGCTAAGCTTTGGTGCTTTGTAGCACTTGAACATCTGAGTGTATGTTAAAAGAAGCTGAAAGGTAGCATATATTGTGCACTTGATTTTTCTTTCCCTACTCCGCATTGTCATTGGTACAGGCTTGCTTATCCAGTAAAAATGATGTCAAAGTACTTACTAAAATTACGTACAAACGTAAGGGTAGGGATGTAATTCACGCCCGTGGAACGTAGCGTAGGGTCATAAGAATCGAGATATGTTGATCCGGCCCAAGGGTGGGCATTTGATGGCTACTTTGCG
Organism: Rhipicephalus appendiculatus; assembly: GCA_030522465.1. Classification (NCBI taxonomy): domain Eukaryota; kingdom Metazoa; phylum Arthropoda; class Arachnida; order Ixodida; family Ixodidae; genus Rhipicephalus; species Rhipicephalus appendiculatus. Next base: position 12,804 of record JALIZH010020186.1, read on the forward strand.
CCAAATTGGCTACTTAACGACCCCGTATGGCACAAAAATTTCAGGTTGGCACCATCGCTACTTTGTAAAATCTTTGAATATATGATTTTGGTACATTATTAGCCGTTCTTTTTTCTTATTATATGCAGACAAAATAACGAGCAAGCCTAACGACTATCCATTGTCTCCAAGCTTTTTTGGCGTGTCAGCCGATGCATGCTCATGCCCTCCACCCGACCGTAGTCTGGTGTTGATCGAGGCGCCTCAACTCAGAGCGGAGCGCGCCTGCAAAGACAGAGTGTCGAAGTTTTTGTTCTTGTTCGCTTAGTCAATGTGAATCACACCACTGTGAGCCAGTGAGCAAAAATTGGGCATGGTACGTTGTGATCAACTGAATTGAGTCCAGTCGATCTGAAAGATCGGACCGGCGCAGGCCACTCTCGCACCGGGACGGAAAGACCCATTGGTATTATGTGTTTAAATACAAGTTAATAATAATATCTGGGGTTTAACGTCCCAAAACCAAGATATGATTATGAGAGACGCCGTAGCGGAGGGCTCCGGAAGTTTGGCCCATCTGGTGTTCTTTAACGTGCACTGACATCGCACAGTACACGGGCCTCTACCATTTCGCCTCCATCGAAATGCGACCGCCACGGCCGGGATTGAACGAGCGACCTTCGGGTCACCAGCCCAGCACCGTAACCACTGCTCCACCGCGGCGGGTTAGTTTGAATAAAAGTTAAGAATGTGGAAGTTATTCAGTATAACTTGCAAATTAGAGATGATATTTGAATGCGCCTTTTGGCTAAGATCAAACTAAGTTGCGCATATCTTGGCAACACGTAGCTAGCACGCTGTTCGCGCGGCCCTATATCGATGCTGGTGCTACAGCACCTAGTTGCTAACGTTGATGCACAGCGCGTGTTCTCGTGCGAATATGGCCAAAATAGGGATCCGCGACAAAATGAAGACCTAATAGTCCCGTCCAACCTGATATGACTACTTGAAGCTGGATTGGCTTTACGATGACTACTGATCACTTTCACTAATCATTTTCGGTCCGCGACTTCAAGCCCGACGGGATTCTAAGAATAATGTTGCTACGGACTGACTGGAAGTAATGTTCCAATATTACTCTGTGTCTGACAACTATTCTATTTATTCTACATAGACCGAGTGCAGGCTCATAAAAGTTATAATTTCTTCGTTTATTTGCAACTCGCTTATGGCTTGAAGACCGGCAAGGAGAGAAAAAAAAGCTGCTTTTATTGCTATTTTATTGCTGATTCGAAACAGCATTATTCATTGTGTAATTATAAAAAGTATTTTCTTAATACAAGCTTTGCTAGCATTTGGCTACAAATTCGGCGGTAAGTTAAGATGGCATGGCTACTTTGGCTACTTTTAGCTTGATTTCTGGTTCGTTTTCGAATCTACTCAACGGCAACTCTGATCCGACCATAATTTCGTATAGGACAGACTACAAAAATGTGCGTGTGCGTTACGATGAGTCATGCAGCCTAGCCGGCTTCCCTGTCGTCTTGACCAACAGGAGAAACAACTTTAATAAGATTAAGGCTCCTTTCCACGATCCTATTTCCATGTGTAGGGTAGCAAGCTGGTTCATCTAAACTGGTTAACCTCCCCGCATTCGATTCTCTACTATTTCTTCTCTTTTATGAAAGTAGGCATGATCAGGTAACATTGAGAATACTGCGTGTAATGGACGAGGTGGTTATAGACGACTTTCCGCAGTTGATTTGTTTAATTAAAACTAGGTGGCGCCAACACGGCACCAGGGCCGTCCCCTACCTTGGCCGTCTCCATTCCGCGGCCTTTGGCAGAGCTGCTCAATATGTCTCAATCCGCGTCGCGTCGTCTGCTCGGCGTCCCCACAACGTCTGCGCTTATGCGAGGAAAAGCGAGCAGATGGCAGCGCCGGAAGAGTCAACATGACGGCACCTGTAGATGCAGTTTCATTTCACATCGAATTTATCACGTCGTCGTCCTGCGCTGGGTTGCCCGAATGTTCGAAACCTAGGCGTTTATTTGCTTCATATGGCATTTATTTGCCATAATTCATCGTCATTATCAGTCACATGCAGCATGAACTAAGTGCACATAATACCATACAGATGCGTAACGGGTCCTCCCTCGCTTATCCGCAGAAAGAGGAATAATGATGCTGCGGTTGCCGTTCAACGTCACAAATATTAATAAGATGTATGGCATAGCCGATACCTTGCGGAAAGCCAAAAGTTCAAACACAATTGGCCTTGCCCCAACACGACGCTGCGCTCAGAATTGGCATTAGGCAGTACCGTAACCGTCGATGATATTTTTTTCTTATTCTTGTGGATATTTTTTTAACACAAGAACATGTTATGGCTACTTTTTACTTACTCATTACCACTACGGTTCCTTACCGACATTAAAACCTAGCGAGTTTACTATCGCGCCTGCGGTGCCGTTGGAAATCACTCTCTGCAATGCCTTTTTTCCGTGCGGCATGCGTGAAAATGCTGCACCAAGCCAAGACAGCAGTTTAGTTTTGTTCTGTATCTCTACGTTCATCGTGCATTTTTATACGCTGATGTTTATGTCGGGGAGGGAGGTAGTGATGCGTAAGCACTGTTCAAAACACTAAATCGCAGTCGGGTTGAAACACGTTTGCGCGGTACGGCTGACGGGTGAAGAAATAGCCAACGAAACATACAGCAACAAATGTGCCTTTCAGCCCTGACTTTTTTAAATGCGAATGCATTTCATAGTCGGGCTATGTCAGGCATCCGGCGTTGGCGTTGTGCGGCGTTGGCGTTGTGCGGCGTTGTCCGCGGAGGAGGAGGAGGATAGGTTGAGGAGGTGTGCGCGCCGGCAGGTGTTAGATGTGAAGCATCTTATGGCGAAGCTTAATCCGGTGGTGGTGGTGTGCGGCGTGACCAACCCTTACTGCGCATGCGCAAACCCTTTCAAAAAAACAATAAAAATAAAAAAGCTCCTCCCCTTCTCTCTCCTCTAGGCATCCCTCCCCGCGGCAACCACACCCTCACTGCGCATGCGCCTCCCGTCCTCTCTCCCCTGCGACGCTCCCCCCTCTCTCCTCTAGGCATCCCTGCCCGCGCCGTCCACACTCCCCACTGCGCATGCGCATCTCACCTCTCTCTCCTCTCCTACGCTCCACCCCTCTCCCTCTCTCGCCTCGCGACGCCGACACAGGCAGCGTCTGCTAGCGAGTTTCTTGGTTGAAAAAAACCGACTGCTCGCGCTGCACAACCGTTCACTGGCCACCCCGTATATATGGCAATGGATCTTGACCTCCAAGGTGGTGCCGGTGGGAGATTTCTCCTGTGCGTTGTTGAACAATAAAAATTCGCAGCGTGCGCGTTAACTAAAAGCGGACTGCGAGTCTTTGTGTCCAGTCGGGGTCTTCTGTCTCTCATTGCACATTAGCAGCGATTGGCATGTTCCAGTAGGAAACACCGCTCCATCGCTGCGTGCTTTACGCATCCCCAGTTTTAAATACGAATGCATTTCTTAGTCGGGCTATGTCAGGCATCCGGCGTTGGCGTTGTCCGCGGTGGCCTCGGCAGGTGTTATAGTGAGTGGAGAGGAGGAGCGCGCTCTGGTGCGTGACGGCGCTCGCATCGCGGGAGCTCGGCGGAGCTATATATGAAAAAAATATTTTTTTTTAAATAAAAAAGAAAAAAAAAAGAACAAAAGAAAGTTTAGAAAAAATAAAAAAAAATAAAAAAAGAAGAAAAAAAACAGAAAAAAAGCGCAAAAAAAAAACCGCTGCGCCGTGCTGCCGACCAGGCTGCAGAAATTAGGCGCCTTTTCCTTCATCGAACCACAACCACCATATATAAATGGAGTGAAGCGCGAGCGAATTGCATTCGCATTTCCTCACGATTATCTTCGGGGAGGTGGGGGCATTTTTTCATTTAAGTCGGAGACTTTCTTTGTGCGTGTTTCCCTAATAATAAAGCCCTCAGAAGACCACAAACGAAAAATTGAGCCCGTAGTGCGAGTATTTATGGAATAATGAACATGACGTCAAACTAGGTCATCAGGGCTTAGTGGTTGTGAAGTGAGAAAAATGGCTTCTCTATTCCTGCTTCTCACTAGGCTACACAAAATGTGAACCAACGTCTTCCTTGTCAGTGTGATACTCATTCAAACAGCTTCGGTACGTCGTCCCGAAAATGGCGCTTACCCGCCACAGCTCGCACACCTCGGTTTCACCCAAGACTTTGACCAAGCTTCTTCTTCGTAGCCCCCAGCTCCACAAACATGCCACAATTTTGATGTCAATCGCAGTGGGGATCATCGAAGAAGTGTTACATCAACAATGAGCAGTTTCGTTTTCATTTCCGGGGTGCTAGGGGCAAATGTGTGGTGGCGTCAATTGACTCCCCCAGGGCCGAAAGGGTTAAAGAATAAGTTCATATTTAGAAAAAAACGGCATTGCGGTGCTAAGGGAAAACTCGCCAAGTTGAAAGTTAAACGAAAACCACTTGGTCCCGAATGGCGCCCTTTTCTGCTTTCGAACTGAACTGCTTCGGAAGTCTGGAATAGCGAGGATGCTCTCGAAAAACCTTGGGTTACGGATGGGGAACCCATTTTTGACATCGTGCGCATTAAGAATTTGTTTCGGTATTTTTATATTCCCCCATGGTCACACAGTTCTGGTAGGGTATGGTGCGCAAATGCCATTTCCTCTCTCCCATGGCTGCGGGCTGGCATCGAATTATGCCAGTCAGAAGTGTCGAGCATGGAGGTTGATGCGTCGATAAACCAAGCTGTGGCTCACAGAAACCCCACGGTTTCGTCAGAACGTGGCTGATGGCTCTCGCCTCACTTGCGTAACCGTATATAGCTCGAATATCTGAAAAGGTTCTCTTCCTCTGTTTGCGTTTCTGTCACGACAGAATAGAAACACCATTTTGAAACACCGGCGTAGGCTTTATCTCTCCCGCCCTTGGTTGCCGGCTGAAAGACAACTTTATGTTCACCATGATTCATGCGCTTGTGAGTTTTGCTGTTCTACATGTTTTAAACACCATGTATAATTATGAGGCACATTGCAGTGAGGCGGTCCAGGATTAAGCTTCGCCAGTCGCGTTCGTCGTATATAAAGACACGGGGGCTGAAAGGCTCACGCTGCCTATTTAGGTAGTTGTACTGCAGCGAAGTTCGACACAAGACGTAGGGGTATTGCTTAAAATTTCTCGGCAAGTGGCCAGTTTCCTGCACAGCTCTGTGCTTGCTAAGCAACAAATGTGCCGTATTTCTGTGACCTAGAGATGGGCTATGCGCGACAAAAGCGTCAGCCGAAACATAACGGGTTTGAAACAGAGAAGGGGGAGATAACGCGCGCGCCCGCGCCCGCGCTCGTAAAATCGAACGTCGCCCCCCCCCCCCCCCGCCCGCTGGCGGCCGCCGAGAAGGGGAGATAACGCGCGCGCCCCCGCTCGTAAAATCGAAGGTCGCTCGAGGGATCCCCCCCCCCCCCCTCGCGTCTTTTCACGCTCACGAACGACGCGCGGGGCCGGTTATATATATACATATACATATACGGCAAATGACGCCGACGCCGACGCGGACGCCGACGCCGATGGCGAAAACCAGCCGCGAGTGTCCATATAATTGCTATCGCAATAATAGTGTCATACGTGCGAAATGACGTCAGAGATGTCGCCCGCGAAGCACCCATATGTGTCACATTAACAATACCACATGCCGGGAACGCACAAGCAAGAAAAAGGAAATGACAAGCGACGGCTGTGCGCCCTTTGGTATATAAAAGAGGAAGTGTATTGTTAGGTGGGAAACATGCAGCGGCTTCACAAGGCAGCTTCGCATGCACAGGGGAATTTTCTACTTACACAGCAAGCAACGCGCAAAGAGATTCGAAATGCGTTCTTGGCTCAAGAAAAGTGTGGTCCCCATACCCGAACAGGAGGACACCGAATATACGGGCGCTGAATTACGGTCGTCTTTTACGCCACACCATAGGCCGCTTGTGCTCGTACACTCGCGGCAACAACGCGGACAATGAAAGTTCTTTCCAGAAGCCGAGGATGTAGCGTTCAGAATGGAACAGCGTTTCTGTGGGCAGCGACCAATGTATCCAGCAACGGGGCCTCGACCGAACAGTGTCCGTGTGTGCTCATGTCATATATCACCACACCGCGCACACAGTGCTCCTTCTAAGCCTCATATCTGCACTCAAACGTTTCTGTGTCAAGAAGCAGCGAAAAGAAAACATAGGAGCGTCGACCTCCAGAAAGTAGCACTCTTCATATAGCGCGTAAGGTTACGCTCCCGTTAAACTTAATCTTAAGTTTTTATTTCACAACACATTTGCCTCCCTCATATTGTTGTTTCCTACCACATAAAGTAAATTGCTTAGGTGAGCTCTTAATCCAAGCTCACTGTTGCGCGTTAGCGTCGGAAGAAGTACGAGTCCGTGGCAAGCAAGTGTACGGCCTTATGACGCTTCTAATGTATCACGAAGTTTTGGTGGTGGTGGTGATGTAGGTGGTAGTCGTGGCAACGAGTTAAACTCAACAGGTCAGTCTCAAGGCGAGCCTTGATTGAAGAAAACAGCGTGACTGGCCAATGCGTCGAAATAAAGTGCTGATACTTGTCTTTGGTCTTTTCCTAAATACTTTGGAATATTCCGCATTTTCGAGCGGGTGGCCACATTCCCCCTTCAACATCACACGAATGTTCCCTTACATAAAGTTTGCAGCGATCGCAGAAATCCAAATACTATCAGGGTGTTTAAAATTGCACGAGATGTTTTCACAGTCTTTGTAACAGATAAGAAACTATAAGGAGCATAACGGCAGCGAGAGGACCATCAACCAAATAATTAAAAAAAATCGCCTGATAACCCAGGAAACCTGAACAAAAACGGCTACCTAGACCTGACACGCTGCTATTTCCAGTAGCTTATACGTGGCTTTGCCTCTCTTATTCCTCCGCCCTTCGATAATCAATGTTCTTACTCACTTTCCATATTTTACTTAAAGTAATCATCACATTGTTCATCAGTATTTCGACATTCCCTTACATGTAATGTGAAACGCGCGTAACGCTCGTGAAGGCTACCAAACTGGAATTCCATTAAAAAGTTTACACCTTTTCTGAAGGGCCTTTTGACTCGTATCAAAGGCAATCACTGCGCTATTCGCCGCTTTATTTAATAACGGAGCTTTCCAATCGATATTGATTCCCCGCTTCCAAACATCGTCGCTTCGTTCGAGTTCTTCAATATCCCTGTCCACGCACAAAAGCTACAAATTTATCAAAAATCCTACGCCCTTTTGATCGTCACGCTTTTGCGAACAGGAATTAGAAGTAAGCGCGGACACAGATATTGGAGTCGATATTTGTAGCGAGCCTCTACCGGCGGCGTTACCGCCGAGGCTCCTACTAGCTGCGGTTTTGCCATATCGCTCTAAATGGGACGTCCTTTCAACTGCCTCGGTGCCCACGGCCAGTAGTTGGGCAAGGCCTGGGCTACGCTTTGATGTTTCTTTTTTTCGGGAATTTATCACGCTTTTCTATCCCTTTCATCCGCGATATCGACACCTACTCGGAATCGCTTCGCCCCTGACGTTCCGCTGGGAGGTAGTGCTCGTTAGCGAAAAGCCCTCCATAGTCTTCTCCGGTACGCAAGGGCTGCGGACCATTTAGCCCCCCTCTATAGCAACCATTCACCACAGCCCACTGCCCGCGTGCCCCAACTTGGCACGCACAGCCGCTGACCGTACAGTACTCACGTATTCCAAGGAGACATCAATTTTTTTAGTATAAGGACTAGCATGCACCACTGCTCAAGATAACCACGTCGTGTAGGCAACAAATATAATCTGTAAATATAAGGTTAGCTCTGATGTACGCACTCGAGACAAGATTACGCCGATAACCCGAACTGAATACGGTGAAAACAAAAGTATGCGAGTTACATAGCCCTGAATTGTCCCCTTTCAATCCGCGAGTGCTGTACTTCGACTTGCCAGCCTTCATTCATTATTTGCGTTGTCTTGCATGCATTTTAAATACTGTACTGAAATCATTGCATTCAGTTTATTTCTAAGGGGCCTCAATACGTTAGAAATATTTTTGCTTTACCTAAACATATATATAGAGCTGAATGAAAAGCATTCTGAATGCATTTTCAACTAAGAAATTGCCAGACCAACCAACCTGCCTGAAACACGCACGAATATTTTCTTCAACAGAAAGATGATGTACCTAATGCTGCGCAGACAAGAGAAAGAGAAAGATGGGATGCGGAAAGGCAGGGAGGTTAACCGGAAAACAAATATCTGGTTGGCTACCCTGCACTGGGGAAGGGGTAAGGGGAGACAGAAAAGCAAGGAAGAGAGGAATGAGAGAGGGAGGGAAGGAAGCAGAAAAACACACACAAACACAGGATTGTCACAAGCGTTCAACGAGGCCGGTCGCTCGCAGGAAACTTCAACAGCGCCTTCGTCGCTTTCAGGCGTGAAGCTCGATCTCCCCGGCATTTCAATATTGACGTCTCAGCGGCTGGTCGTCGAATCGCGCATACACTGCTGCGAGGGACTGTCTCTGAGAGGTGTACGGAGGGCACTGACATAACACATGTACAAAAAATTGAAGGACACTTTGTACATTCCAAAGCGTGTTCGGCGAAAGCGTGTGGCCATTCCACTGATTATGCCATGTCTTTTTTCTTTTACACTCTCAGTGGCATAAGACACAAACCTAATGGGTGCGTGTTTTCTTCTTTAATTTTTTTACCGCGAATCGCAGCGAGACGCGAGACTCATCTTCCTCCGTTCGCATGCGTTAGTATTTTCTCGCGCTTTGCGCATCGTGCAAACGCCATCCGCGTTCCAGCTCTTAAGTTGACGGACCCTTTGTAAATTGGAAAGTGTATTCCGTGAACGCCTGGGTCCATTGAGACGGCGTCGGTCAGAATGATTGCAAACTCTGGTCACAGCGACGCTACGCAAGCAAAGCGCGAGCGCTATAGAGTCCGACGCGACCGGCGTCCGTCTGCGCATCCCGGCGGCCACCTGGCTCAGTGCCAGAGCTCGGATGGACGGACGGACGGACATGGACGGATGAACGGACGGACGGACAGACGGACGGACGGACGGACGGACGGACGGACGGACGGACGGACGAACAGACAGACAGACAGACAGACAGACAGACAGACAGACAGACAGACAGACAGACAGACAGACGGACGGACGGACGGACGGACGGACGCCGGACGAAGGTCGGACGGACACCGGACGGACGTGAGCATGAGACATTAAAGACTTTCGCCTTAAAGATTACACCATCCACCGCTAAAGGGAACCATGTGTAGATGCGAAGCAGCGGGCGCTAACGCTTACACTGGCGGCGGCGTTGACGCTGGCGCTCATCGCAGCGTTGCACAGGAGAGAAACCTGGGGGGCGCAAAGCACGCAGTGAAGGGCGGTTGTTTCCTACTGGAACATCCCAATCGCTGCTGGGCAATGAGAGACAGAAGACTCGGACTGGACACAGAGACCCGCAGTTCGCTTTTAGTTAACGCGCACACTGCGAATTTTTCATCGTTCGGCAACGCACAGGAGAAATCTCCCACCGGCACCACCTTGCAGGTCAAGATCCATTGCCATATATACGGGGTGGCCAGTGAACGGTTGTGCAGCGCGAGCAGTCGGTTTTTTCAACCAAGAAACTCGCTAGCAGACGCTGCCTGCGTCGGCGTTGCGTGGCGAGAGAGGGGGGAGCGTAGGAGAGGAGAGAGGGGGGGGAGGGGACGCGCATGCGCATTGGGGGGTGTGGTTGCCGCGGGGGGGGGGGGTGCCTAGAGGAGAGATGGGAGAGGGGACGCGCATGCGCAGTGAGGGTGTAGACGCCGCGGGGAGGGATGCCTAGAGGAGAGAGAGGGGGGAAACGTAGGAGAGGGAGGGGCAGGGGGACGCGCATGCGCAATGGGGGTGTTAGCGCCGCGGGAGGGATGCCTAGAGGAGAGAGGGGGGAGGGGACGCGCATGCGCAATGGGTGTGTAAACGCCGCGGGCGGGAGGATACCTAGAGGAAAGAGAGGGGAAGCACAGCAGAGGAGGTGCGTGGGGAGGGTTCGCGCATGTGCAGTAAGGGTGGTGAGGACGCACACCACCAGCACTACCGCCGGACGGACGGACGGACGGACGGACGCCGGACGGATGGACACCGGACGGACGGACACCGGACGGACGTGAGCATGAGACATTAAAGGCTTTCGCCTTAATAGTTTCATCAGTGCCGCAATGTTCACATGCAGCACTGTCTGCCCATCCGATGCGGCAAGCAAAGGCGTTCGTAAACGACACCCCAAGCCACATGCGGCAGAGAACGGTCGTCTCAGATCGGGGTAGGCCAGATGGAATTGCAAGTCGTAGACACGGATCCAGGCTGTGAAGACGGGTGTGGAGAAAACCGGGCGTGTTCCACATAGACCTTGCGACATCATGCGCGAGCATATTAATCTTTGCTACTGCGTCACTTCTTGATAGTGGAATAGGTTCCATCTCGCCATTTTCATGAGCATTCTTAGCTGCGTCGTCGACATGCTCGTTACCAGACAAGAAATTGTAGCAGAAGAGATTGGGTCCTTCAAGATGGGTATGGCCTGATTTATTCCACGAGATTAATCAACTACCCCCTACTTTGCTTGCTATATATGAGAATAGACTGAGAAAAGGCATCGTGTGTTTAGGGAAGCAACATGCTCGATAATAATATAAATACCTCGAAGTTTCGATCTTCTCAAATTTTTGCAGAAAGTGCAGTGTCTTGTTTTTTTTGTTCCCGTCAACTTCGCCATAAAGTGTTCCATGAGGGCATAAAAAGTTAAATAAATTACTTTTCAGAAGCATTTAGTACTTTCTTCGATTATTTCTGGGTTTTGAATAGTTTCTACACTTCTGAAGCATATTTCTAGTAACATGAATTTGTAATTATTCAGTTAACAAGCACTAACGCACGCACACGGACAGAAAAATAAAAGAATTTGGCTTCAACTTCGTGAATAAAAGAATGGAATCACCTACTTTCCAGAATTACCACAATAACGGAGCGTTCTTTGACATTTTGCATTGCCAATGTATTTGAAATCCTGTAACATTAAGTAGCACTTTCGTTTAAGGTATAAGAGACACTAAGCTACATAAGCTACCACGAATGGCAGCGCGTGAGGTCTAGATAGTCATTTTTGTAGAGGTTTCCTGCGCTATCTCTCAATTTTCTCAATAATTTAGCTGGTTAAGTAATAATTAGGTAATAATTATGTTCGTTGTTTACTCTTGCTATAAAGTTGCCTTGTTAGGATGCTTCATGAATTTTCGTACCATGTAAATGATAGTTGCTCTACAAAAACGTCTACATTGTTTCGTGCACCGCCCCCCCCCCCCCCCCCCCACGTTTTTATATAATGCCCCAAGTGGGCCCTTAGGATACTTGAATAAATAAATAAACAAAAAATTTCGCCTGGTTTTACGCACTGATATCTTTGGTTCCTTAAATACCACTACTACATATTTTTCGTAGTAGTAAACTAAATAGTGTAGCTTTATTGCCAAAGGGTGGTTGTCGCGTGAAGGTGAATATAAGCTAAATGAAGCATCGTGGCTTGGTCTGAATGCATTCACCTAGCAAGGTCTCTTGTTTATTTCTTCCTTTCCACACACACACACACACACACACACACACACACACACACACACACACACACACACACACACACACACACACACACACACACACACACACACACACACACACACACACACACACACACACACACACACACGCACGCACGCACGCACGCACGCACGCACGCACGCACGCACGCACACACACACACACACACACACACACTTGCGAATTTTATCAGATGACGGATACATACGTATGACAGTGTACACAAGGCCCTCCAGTTGGCACCAGTACTGTTAAAGATTGTGAGGACAACTGCGCTCAAATAAGCTGAAGACGTTAGTTAGAAACACAGCTTTCCCTTTTCATAAATGGCGATTTGTGGAGAGCTAGGATACAGATTCGAAATCCACGGATGTTGCGCAATTTCGTCGTAAGGTTTTTGGAGCACACTGTAAATGGCGGCACAGAGAGCACCACAACACCACTGAACGTGGAAACGCGCGCGGGCGACGCGGCAACATGGCCAGCATTGGCCCTTCAAGTCTCGTTTTTTTTTTCTTCATAGGAAGGGATTCTGCGACCTGTCCCCACATTCTCGTTCAGTTTTTCTATCTATCTCTCTCTGTCTTTCGATAACGGCTCCTCTCGAAATGGTAGTCGCAAATTTCTCTTTCTCTCCTTGCTCCCCACCTCTGCCTCCGTAACCCTCACTCTTCCCGAAAAAAGGCGTGCTCGCGATTCCCCATTCTGCAACAAGGAGAGCCGAAGCGCTCAGTCGGCGTGCGGCTGCTTTCGCGGGACCACGCTGCGCGTAAATCAGAGAACGCGGGAAGTTGGAGAATCACCGTTCAGCCGTTGCCAGTGATTTTTGCTTGAAAAATAACAGAAATTGTTGCTCAGCGTGTTCGCGGTCCCCACCAACTGGATTCACGCTCAACCATCCACATAGGATCTTCAATTTATCCCGAACGGTGTTTTTAGTAGGGCACTACTTAAGGACGCTTACAGTCGCGGCAACCAGAAGAGATAAGAAAGGTTGCGACAGTTTGACTTCGTTAGAGTGGGGACACGTGGTAGGACAGTGGCCAGCGGTGATCAGAAGAAGTGGAACACTTCTCGAGACCTTCTAATGAGCTGACTTCCTCGAGAGCGTACGTGACAGTGGCGTGACAGTTAACAATGGTGCATTTCTGCGGGATCTGGTGATCGCAGTTCCCCACAACCTTGATATACTAGCGATTGAATTTAACAACTTTTGCTAAAAACTTTCAGAAAGATGTCATATTTCTAGTTATTGAAGACAGCATGATAAAGACGTACACGTGGCAAAGGTGACTACCGATATTTTTATGTCACACGGTGTCTCTGTGTCAAGTTTTCCTTTCGTTTGCGCGACTTTCGTTCCTCCCCTTCTGACATCGTTAGAGCAAGAGACTTGTTTTAGGTTGGAAGTGCACTGTCAAGTGAGGCTAGGGAGATTATGTTCTAACAGCTTCCTTAGTTACACTGAACATGTCACGGAGGTAGAGAAAGGAAATTTACAAAACTTAGGGTCCAAAAAGTGACATTTTTAACGCTATGTGGAACCGTTTCAAGCTTTCTCTCCGCTTTTCTGAATTTAACAAGTACATCCAGAACCGAGCAAATCTTTTCGGGAGCACACTGCGTCTTTTAAATGAAAGATCTAGTTCTTAGCGTGCAGAGCACAATTCGGATCCGCTTAGCTTCGAGCGCTCGGTATTGAAAAGAAGATAAGTTCGCCTTACTTAGACTTTTAAACGTAGCAGGAAGCAACTGCGCCAAACGTGAACGTGTACCTCCGGACAGGATTTTCAGGAAGGAAGTCTATTTGAGCAGAGTTGTTCGGTGCTTTTATGTCGCCAATATTTCTTTTCAACCTTCGAATTTCAAGCGGGGCACCTAGACCACGCTACATCCTATGAAAGAGGCTTAAGCGCCGCTTCTCTTGCACATCCCAAGTCCACTCATGACACTCTAGTCACGTCTTTAATCACGATATATCTCCGGACGCTAGGCCGAGGCGGCGATGAAAACCTGTGCGCTACCTCTGAGGAACAGTTCTTCACAGTGATAGGCGGGACACGACGGCGCACGCATGGTTCGTCTTCATCGACGTGACGTGGGACAGTTAGCGGCCCCCAGTGAGCGGCGGCAGCGCCTGACAGTTTTCATCGCAGCCTTGCCTACCTACAATCCTCGCTGGAGGAAGCGGCGTGAGAGCTGCGCTACCCGATCTGATTCGAATCGCTTACTTAAATTATTTTGAAAAAAAGTGCGCTTTATGTTCCGAATTCTCAAATCATGTTTTTGATACTTCGTGTTTTCGCTGGCCACAGCGTGGAGGAAAAGACATCAGCCGAGTCACTAGATTATTTACAACCTCCTTTACACGTCGATGTGAGTAGGTGAAGCGTCATAAATATGGAAACACAATAAGTACATCGAAGTTATAACGAAGTTCGATAACGAAGATCGAAGCGATAACAAACTGAGGAAGAGGGGTGGGGTTCTAATGTAAAAACAATATAATTTAGAGTATGCATACGAATGCGACGAAGATTAAATATGCCAAATGGTTAAGTTTTACCCTTCGCAGATATACGTAAACGCTGATCAGAGAATGTTAGGTATACGCTAACATACTGTCAGGTGAGAAAAGTCAGCAACGTTGGCCGTGCCCTAATGATGCACAAAAAAAATTGCTAATAAAACATTTAAGCAAGGGATAATTAAGGGCCACATTTTGGGAAAGCTGTTGTGCAGTGAACTTAATTACATCTTTTCGCGCTTTCCCTGTAAGATGTTCATATGTCAAGACGCTAGGAGCGCTGCGAATCGGACGAAACAATTATAACCACCTGCACACGTTTCCTTTTGTGGCTGAGAATCTGGTGAGCAGTGGAACGTCGCACGGTTGGCAAGGCGCGCGATATATCCTTCCCAAAATGTAGGGACGCCCATGATGAGTTACCACCATCGCCGTTAATGCTGCCGTCGCCGTGCTGTCCCACTATCTACGGCGCATGCGCCCCTCGCAGGTGGTGAATCGAGAATCTCCAGAGAGGATAATGGTTATTGAGCTAACAACGTCGAAAACGAACGATGCAGAGTGTGACGAATGAAATCGGCACAATGAGGGAACAAGCACAGCGTGGCGCGTGCATACATTCGTGCCCTTGCATGCAAGTTTTGGTGTATATCAAGTGAACGAGACGTGAGAAATACGCGGCTTATTAGATGTGAAGCATCTTATGGCGAAGCTTAATCCGGTGGTGGTGGTGGTGGTGGTGTGCCGCGTGCCCACCCTTACTGCGCATGCGCAAACAGTTAAAAGAAATAAAAATAAAAAACCTCCTCTTCCCCTCTCTCTCCTCTAGGCATCCCTCCCCGCGCAACCACACCCTCACTGCGCATGCGCCTCCCTTCCTCTCTCCCCTCTTACACTCCCCCCCCTCTCTCCTCTCTCCATCCCTGCCCGCGGCGTCTAACTCCCCCTGCGCATGCGCGTCCCCCCCTCTCTCTCCTCTCCTACGCTCCCCCGCTCTCTCCTCACGCATCCCTGCCCACGGCGTTCACACTCCCACTGCGCATGCGTGTCACCCCCTCTCTCTCCTCTCCTACGCTCCCCACTCTCTCGCCTCGCGACGCCGACGCAGGCAGCGTCTGCTAGCGAGTTTCTTCGTTTAAAAAACCGACTGCTCGCGCTGCACAACCGTTCACTGGCCACCCCGTATATATGGCAATGGATTTTGACCTCCAAGGTGGTGCCGGTGGGAGATTTCTCCTGTGCGTTGTTGAACAATAAAAATTCGCAGCGTGCGCGTTAACTAAAAGCGGAGTGCGGGTCTCTGTGTCCAGTCGGAGTCATCTGTCTCTCATTGCCCATTAGCAGCGATTGACATGTTCCAGTAGGAAACACCGCTCCATCACTGCCTGCTTTGCGCCTCCCCAGTTTTCTCTCCTGCGCAACGCTGCGATGAGCGCCAGCGTCAACGCCGCCGCCAGTGTGAGCGTTAGCGCCCGCTGCTTCAGATCTACACATGGTTCCCTTTAGCGGGAGATGGTGTAATTTTTTATCTTTATTTTTAGTACCCCGGCGACGTCGACGGACACATTCCGCTTCGCATATTTTATTAATAAGGCTTTAACTTCAATAATAAAACAGCTGAGCACAGGAGGCAGTCTAGTAAAACAAATCGAACGTACTAAACACACAAAAAAAGGATGTGATACATGCAAACGCCTTTGTATGAGCTAGCCATTTACTAATGTGCTGCGTTTTCTTGGTTATTTTCGCGATCTCTACCCTACTCTTTTCTGTAGCACGTCTACGTTTGTCATTCCACACATACCTAATTTAGGCAACTTCGCTGCGTGGATGCGTAGGTGCTCAAACAGCTGCGTAGGTACGGACCATTGTGGCGGCATACCAGCTAGAAGGAAATATACAAAAGCCCAGTTTCACAGCACAAAAACGCGCTATGTGTGCGGTGAGTCCCGCTGCAGTATTATCTTGCAGTGTTGTAGTATTCAATATCGCCCAAAAAATATGAATGTTGGCTAATCGCGGCCCAAATATCACGCGCGCAGCACACTCCGACGCTTTGACGCGGATTCTACAGCGAGGAAAGCCCACGGGTCCTAAACGGGTCCGGCAGAGCAGCGCTGCGGTGCAGCAGTTCACCGCAAAAAAATCTTCACTCCTCTCATGTATTCGCGCGGCGCTTTGAACGCTCTCCCTATTCTGGGCATTTCCATTGGGAGAATAGGAGCACTCAAGAGCACCCTAGATGTGCTCTCTTCCGAGCCGGTGTGTTTCAGTGGTCGAACTGGAGTGGGAGCACTGTCATCTAGTGGTATAGCGAGAGCGGTATTGCGACGCCGAGAGCAGCCAGGGGCAGCTTGTAGTGCTCTCGCCTGAAAAGTGGAGTAGGCGCAGTACGAGAGTCACGTGACCTTGAACCGTCACATTCTCCTTATTAGATGCGAAGCAGCTTATGGCGGAGTTCAATCCGGTGGTGGTGGTGTGCGGCCTGACCACCCTTACTGCGCATGCGCCTACTCTCTCTCCCACTCTCCTCCTTTACGCAGGTGTTCGGTCGCCTTTTCTCCTCCTCCCCTGCGCTGCAGCCGCGCACTTTCCGCCTTTACGCAGGCGTTTACGCAGGCATTCGGTCGCCTTCTCTCCTCCCCTCCCCCCCCCACGCTACAGTCTGTAAACCCACTCCCTCCTCTCCCTCCCCCATTTCATATAAGCGCGTGCGCTCGGTCGAGGAAGTCTCGCTTGAATCGTGCGGTCGCTCCGTCGGTTCCCGGTCGCTGCAGTTGTCTCGAAAGCCTCGCTACCCTCGCCGCAGACTCGCGTTGTCTCTCTGTAGCGGAAGCGGTAGCTCGACGCCGACGCTTGGCTTCGACGGCCGAGTGAACGTAAACGGAAACTTGGTGTGCACCGCCAATGCTGCCTCGCATCCCCTCATGGTTCCCTTTAGTAAGAAATGGTGTAATTTTTTTTTTGCCCTTAGCTATACTGTACCATACATGGCTACGCTTGCTCTCTTTTCTTTCTATATTTTTGTGCTTGTTTCATTCTCTTTCTCCCTGTGCGTTTCATTGCCTATTACTATATTCTGTCTCTCACTTCCCTTTCTCGCTCACTGTTTTTACCTTTTTCTTTCTTCCTATGTCTTCCTTTCTCCCCCCTCTCTCTCTCCGCAGTCGTTCTCTCGCCTTCTATTTTTATCTCTCTTTCTTCCCTTTCTTTCTATGTAGCACTCTTTCTTCCTCTCTCTTTTTCTCTCTACATTTTTCTGTGCTCGGCTTCCCCTCCTCCATTCCCTCCGCCTTACCCCCCACATGTCTGCTTCTCAACCACACTGCCCTTTTCCACCCCCCTTGCTATACTATACTTGTTATACAAGGCTATGCTATGCTCTGCGGGCGCGCGTGGATAGCCTACTGCTTACGACGCTCGTCTTCGGATTGGGAGTACGCGGGTTTGAATCTCGCCTTGCCAAGAATTTCTCTCTTCCTCTATCTCTCTCTATATTCGTTCTATTTTAACACTAACACACATAACCTACTGCTGTCCAGAGCGACCCGTCACATTCGCATAGGAAATACGCACCCAATACAAACGTGGTCAGGAGAGGCGCCACTCCCTGAAGGGACCCTGGGAAGCCGACTGGCGACCCTAGGTTAGGCCCGCGGAGCCGCTATAGTACGTGAAGCCTTGAAAACAAGCTTCCAGCCCCGATGAACCAATTTCTTTTATTACATGTTGTGTCTCTCTTGCCCACCAGAATTATTACTTCCCACGATTGATAGATCGTCGCAAGTGTTTTGGCAGCAAAGCAGAAGAGGAAGAAGGGGGCGATAATAAAGAAGACGAAAAGAGTGTGTACCGGTTCATGTTCATAACTTCCTGCTGCACACCGCCCAAACTCGAGCATAGCAGCGCTGCTGTAAAATCACAAATTATGCGGTGACTGCATAAGTTCTCAACATTCACCAGTTACATTAGTTCTTTCAAGGTACATTAGACTACGGTTTTCATATGATCCATACTGCTCCACTTACCCTCATTATTAACAGCGGAGGTGTTTAGGCAGGCCGTAAACGCCCAGACAATGCGTCGCGCGCGCGTGCGGGCGTGCGTGCGTGTGTGTGCTTGTGTGCTTGTGTGCGCGTGTGTGCGCGTGTGTGTGTGTGTGCGCGTGTGTGCGCGTGTGTGTGTCTGTGTACGTGTGTGTGTGTGTGTGTGTGTCTGTGTACGTGTGTGAGTGTGTGTGTGTGTTTGTGTGTGTTAAGAATGGGAGAGGCAACATTGGCTACTTGGCTATCACACACTCAAGCAGAGAAGAGCTACGAAACTAAGTTGGGGTGGGGTTGCGAGGGTTAGTGTAAATTGCAAAATCAATGCTGAATGATCCCGCAAGTCCTTCTTTCCTACAGGTAACTTCAACGTAGAGAAATTTAGAATAAATTTTAAGAGCTACAATTTTCACTGGGACATCCAAAATTCTTTGTTACAAAGGTCGTGAACGCGTTTGTTAAGGGACGCTAGGTGGCCTTTCATATATAGAGTCGACTTTATTAAAACCAACTAAGCACTCACACGCAACATTAATTAGGCACTATTCTGATAGGCTAAGCAGGCGTATATAAATAAACGTGCTTTGCATTGCATGAAAGAAGTTGATTTAAAAGCTTAAATTTGCAGTCGTTAAAACGTGAAACGGCTGCGCAAGTTACTTTAGAATAAAAGCAGGAAAACTTGTATGTACAAGCGTAGTGGGATGAGTTTCACATTTTTTATGTACCTTAGATGACCGAAACGTGATTAACCACAAATTACAAGAGAAATACATCAGTCTAAATATCACTTGTATCGCTCATATCTCCTCGTTAATATCTAATATCGAAACGTCAGTGAACAATATTTCAAAAGGCCCCAAAGGAACACCTGCAGCCTCATCAGCCTCAGTCTGGTTCGTGCCGCCTCCTTTCAGTGGTTCTGCAGGGTCTTTGCGATCGGATGTGGACGAAGGAAAGAAGTAGTCGAAGTTCCAGGTTAGAATCACCAATACTGCCAGCAAAAAGAGCGTCATCACTGCTACTAGAGGCTTCCTGTGTCCTGGTGCAACGGCAGACTTAAGACATTGTAGTAGACGCTGGCAGGGAGATTGATGTCCCGCCGACTTCGGTGCACTTTCGGAGCCATGGTGTTGGGAGGGGGGCTGTGGACACTCGTGGAGGATGAGCTACTGGAGCTGGAGCTGGAGCACTCGGTCCTTGGGCTTTGTGGAGCTTAGGTGCCTCGCCACGACCTTTGACAGGAGCCACACGTTCAGACTTTTTCGGACTTGATAAAGAATGACCTGCAGCTTGCTGATGCAAGTCTACTTTTTGGATGTTATTGACGTTCCTGCCTCTCGCCTGCTCCCATGTAACTGCTACAGGTCGCTTGATTTCATGAATTTCGCCAGCTTCTTTCGTCGAGTCTTTGTTACGATATTTCGACGTTCTAGGGAAAGATTCGAGGAAAAGCATAACATTGAGTATTTCGTCCAAGGTGCCTGCTATCGGGGCTCGATCTACGTCCGAATAGACGCACGAAGCAGCGCGAACAAACGTTTCCTGTGGTGAGCTACTCTCCGGGCTTGTGCGCTTTGTGGACTGCTGCAATGCATCGGCACCATGCTGATATGGTTTGGGTTCTTTGGTCTGTCGGATGACACGCTCCCCTGAAGCTTTCTGAAATTGGTTCTCATAAGGTCGACGGAGAACACTTGGTGCTTCGGTGCTGACATGGCTGGAAACAGAGCTCGCGGTGCTGCGGCGTAAGCCTGAAGGAATTGCCGCAGACGATTCTGGTGGAAGTTGCTTCCCTTCCTTGTGTAGTGAAGGCGTCGAGGATGCTGAATCGAGTGTTGACGACTTCAAGCTTCCCGAAGGATTCAAGACAGACTTCTCGCTTTCAGGTTCCTTGTGCGTGTCGAGAACATTGTAGTCTATTAAAATGCTGGGCATCCGTTGCCTTTCGGAAGTGACCGCAGTACCACCGAAGTCTGAGTGCTTATCGCTTGTCCCTATTGCATTGGAGCGAAGAGTACAGGTGTGCGGCCCTAAATTTTTGTATACGATGGAAACTCCGCAGGAGGCTTCGTCCAAGTTTGAGTTTTTTTGAACATCTGGGACTTTGGTGGTTGACTGATCCGTCACGTTTCCTTTCTTGTTCTGTCTTTTCCATGCGGTGTCACCTCTTTCTCGATGAAGCTCTCCAGCGCGGGGAAGAAGTCGTTCCACATACTGTTCACTACAGAGTGAAGCGCCTCCAAATATTCAGGGTTTTGCGGCGAACGCGTCTCGGAGGAGCGACGTTGCGATGCTGTAAGCTGCTCGCTGCTCATTGTCCTCAGATCACTCAGAAAACTTTCCCAGACGTGTACACCAGAAAGTTCAGCTGTTGACGCAAACGGGAAGTCCCTTGATAGATAGCATAGTAGTGCTAGCCAGAGTGCGCCAAACAACATATATTTGAGACTGGTTTCCTTAGGAAAGTTGCCCTGGTACCGATCCTCAAGAACACGGCTGCAAACTTTATATCCTCGCGGAATAGTCAAGTTAAATGGTGCCTTGGATCTCGCCGTCTCATTCGGAAGAAGGGAGCAGTCTCGTGGGCTCCTTATGACAGCAGCGATAAAGTCAATACGTTTACCTGCAGCGAAAAATGACGGTGTTATTCTCAAAAGTGGCTAGGAAAAAAGACCAAGGAACAAGCGAAAGGGGCCGGCTACTCACTTCCTGCTGCGTCAATCGGTGCTTGTGACCGTTGTCATTTCAGTAGTCTTCTTGAATAGCTGTGACACATACCCACAATGAGGTACTCTTTATGGCTCGGGTATCTAAGTTAAAGGGCACAAGCAAAATGAATTGTTCGTAAAACACTTATCGCACGGAATATCAGCTTTTAGACTGCACTGAAGACAAACCAAAATTTAAGAAAGGCAGGGGTTCCTAACGCGGTCGCCTGAAGATCCCTAAAAATGCCATGCGCGGTGGATCATCTTCTTTGTCTCCTTCGTTATGAGCCTTGGTGTCTAGCTTTCGCAAGGACAAAGTGAAACAAGTTAAGGAAACGCCATGCTGGTCACGTGATAATGAGTCAGCGACAGCCAGTTTTTTTTTGTTTTAATAATCACACAGAAAAACAAAGTGAAAGAAGTTAGAATGGCACTTCAGATAAAAACTATTTCTTTTTGCATTAGTAAATTTTCCTGCCACGATACTAGAAGAAGGGCTCTAGCCACCAGGAAGACACTTGGTAAGCAAGAAAAGGGCCCCGATTGCACTATCGCCTTCTACACTTGAAAGGGAAACTCAAGGGTCCTTCAAGCTTTTGTTTAGGTGTTGGAAAGACTCGTTCGTTCATTCATTCATTCATTCATTCATTCATTCATTCATTCATTCATTCATCTAATTGCTAAAGATGGCCATGAAGAGCCCCAGCTAGGCCTTACTAATGGAGCTCTTTTTCAGCACAAAGATCAGAAAACGTAAGAGCGCAGGGACAACTCATATAAACAGTGGTACAGGACTGCGGAAAGAACAGAAGGCTTGATCGAATAAAATAATCAAAGACTAAATAAAATAACACAAGCACGTAATAGCCAAATGTAAGGTATTTTGTTTTGTTGCAATCAATATTCTATTACTTAGCTTTAGAGGTACAAATTGCGATCACGTACCAAATGGTTAGATTAAAAAAAATAAGGCAAGAAGCATGAGTAAGCTAAAGTGGACAGTAAGCAAGGACATAACAAATGGCTGTTACTTAATTTACACAAGAGTAAGAGATGACTACATTGTCACTTGATTGCTAAGTGTCTAATATTACACGTGTGGTGTACACGTGCACAGTTAAACAGTTCACGCCTCTCGAAAAAGCTCACGGCTCTCCATGGTAGATACATTTAAAACGACGCTAAACGCATACATTTTTCTACCCATATTGGTCCCACTAATGCATTGGCACGCTGCGTTCTCATTTGATAAAAAAAATGTGTACAAACTTCGTGCGTTGGAATGCTCGGCTATTCGAACATTCAACCAGTGAATACGGCCCCAAGAGCGTTTCTGAATGCCTTACCGAAGACCCTTTCCTTGATTCAGTATATAATTGTCGAGCTGTTTGAAGGTTCCGCGAAGAACAAGGTCAAAGAAGAGATTGCACCAGGTATAGTGGCCAATAAAAATCAATTGGGCGACCTGAATGTTTTGATTAAGTGTGTCAAATAGCGTTAACCCCTAAGTTTGGCTCGCTTCGCTGCCTCATACCCACATATCCATTCGGGCATGAGGGAGACCTGAGCCTGGGTCATCAAGCTGCAGGACACCCAGAAAAGTTTTTGCAACTAATGAGCCCTGCATGATTTATTTATTTGTCTTCTTGTTTATTTATTTATTTATTTATTTATTTATTTATTTATTTATTTATTTATTTATTTATTCATTCATTTATTTATTTACAACTTTTTTTGTTCCTTTCTTGCTTTTTTTTCTATCTACATGTGCCTCATGCCCGCTTATCCAACGCGGCTATTCTTTTTAATCATGGGGTAACTGAAAAGCATGTCATGTTTATTATTGCCATGACCAATCAGTCACATTAGCCATACAATCGTACCCTCCAGTGCAAATTTTGGCTAATAACAAGTGAACGAGACTATTTAATTCCGCACTTCTTCTGATTTTATAACAGCTATTCGATGGGGAATGTTAGGGGCTGCGCATACAACATAACGCTGCAAGGTGCTAGCGCCATTATATTAGTCCCATGGCGGGATACATGAAAACACTTTTGAGAACACAGCTGTGCTTAGTCGAGACTTCTCCGTCCGCTGGCGTAGCGCTGATCATGTGCCATCGCAGTGTGGCGAGAGTGACGCTCCGTATGAGGGGGAGGCCTGCGTCGTGCACAGAGAGGCGACGTTAGAGCTTGACTGGTGAAATAATCATTGACGCGCCAGAAAGGGTGACGCCTTACGGAAAGAGTAAGGGCTCGCAGTTGTCTCGGCGTCGACGTGCCCACTCCCCCGTAGGCGCTGCGCCGTGCTCCCGACTGGGCTGCAGAAATTAGGCGCCTTTTCCTTCTTCGAACCACAACCACCACCACCACCACTCCCACTTCAGCGGGAACAGGCATGTTGTCGCTGAGCCAACAGCCCTCTTCGCGCAAGAGAGGCCGAAGTTAAGAGCCAACGAAGGTAAGATTTGAGACACATAGAACTAGGATAAAGCCTGATGAAGGAGTGGTGTCAGCTTCGCCGTTTCGACAGTGTTCGCGAAATGTAGCTGGCTGGATTTTTCTTCGACCTCTTTAATGATGATTCACGCTAATTCACAGTACAAATATATAAAAAAAAGAAATTGAATGTCGCATTTATACTGAAAATTGCTCGAAGCTTTTCAGGAAACCATAGGTCGGCAAAACTTGTGGAGCTCACTCAGATTCACTCATGAAATGTATTTTGCGCTTAGGGCTCACTCGGATTCAGACTCACCAATTTTTTTTTTCTGAGCCGGACTCACTCGGACTCACACTCACGAAAATTTTCTTCAACCGGACTCACTCGGACTCAAACTCACCAAAATTTAACTCACCCGGACTCACTCCGACTCAGATGCACGGCTCGATCTGAGTCTGAGTGAGTCTGAGTGAGTCGACTCATCAGTCTGTTAGCCTAGAATTATCTTTTTTGACCATGGTGCCAATGATCTGTAACAGCCATATCTCACATAATCGGTGCTCTTCTTGGCGCCTTTTATATAGTACCCTCGAATACGATTTATGAGTGCTCGTAAAACAATAAGGTCATTTTTCTTGAAAAGAGATGACACAAGATATATTTATCAAGGACTTCTTTGGAAGAATTGGCAAGGGGTGGGGGGATGTCAAGGCACTCCCCTACGTAATTCGAGCCTCTCAACAATAAATATTGAGGTGGTGTATGAAAGACACTGCTTTGGAACATGTGCGAGTAGACGTGAGTATAAGCGTAAATCCAGGCAAGGCTGACAGCTATGTTGAAGATGAGTAGATATGACCATAGGTCAGCAAAAAAAGTAGAACTCACTCAGACTAACTCAAGAAATATATCTTGCGCTTTGGACTCACTCGGACTCAGACTCAACGAAATTTTCCTGAGCCGAACTCATTCGGACTCAGACTCATGAAAATTTTCTTCAACCGGACTCACTCGGGCTCAGACTAACCAAAATATTACTCACCCGAACTCACTCAGACTCAGACTCACGGCTCAATCAGACTCGCGGCTCAGGCTCAGACACAAGTGAGTCGACTAATGGGTGAGTTCGCCGACCTATGCAGGAAACACAGTTGCCTAATTTAGCGTAAATTATATCGACCCCGTAGGGCAGACTAAAAAAAAAAATAAAATAAAACAACAGAACCGGGAAATCCTGACAGCCCGAAATGACCGTGTACGATTTGTATTTCTCCCAATAAACGTGATTGAATGTGTTTTCCTTAAATTGTGGAAGCTGTAGGCATCGAATACAACACACCTTAAAATGTATAAAACGACACTAGTTTTAAAAGGTTAGGTGAGGCAGCACTCATTCGCCGAGCCGATTTGCATTCCACTCTCATCAATGAAGCGAATTGTAGCCTTGCTAAAAGCGCGGTTCTGAATGATTTCAAGAGTGGAAATGGAGATGAAGCTTTCTTTACCTAGCCAACCCGAGTAACTTCAGTGATGGAATAATCTTGCGTTTTCTCATCGCTTCAGTATATGCAGGAAGTCTTTGAAAATGTCCCCTGATGTACACCGCGCTCAATATGAGTTGCTACACGCTGTCTGTACTGTAAATGGCGCCAACACTGCACAGTGGCACCTACATAGAAAAAATTGCTGAATTAAACTCTCTCAATGAGCGGTACTTTCTCAACCAATTTAACGTTTGTCGGTGTCATTGTTCAGGCTTGGGGTCACTTTAATCACAGCCAGCACATTGCAACTTATATTGAGCTCGACTGTACTTCGCGCGTTCGTTTGTGACCTGCACAGTAAGTTAATCACATTCCATTTGAGCGCCTGCACTCGAGTGATAGAGCAATCGTTGTAGTGTGCCAGCACAGTGCAAGTGCAGAGAACTGGTAGTTTACATTTCCCCATTACTTCGCCTAGAGCAAACAACGAATGAGTGAAGTCGTGATTAAACTGGCGACCACCGTTCTCAAGAAATTGGTGCGTAAGAGACTCGGCATGACGTGCGGCACCGATTCCTCCATATTTTTCGTTTCTATTTTCGAAGAACTTCTATGTAAAGCAGTTGCTCTTGAATACTGAGCGGACTAAATGATGAAAACCAAAAAGCAAAAACGAAATTCAAATTCGAACAAGCATTTTTTTAATCAAACGTGCTTCGACTAAAAGAAGTATTCAACCTTTATTCGAAATTTCGAACATTCCAACAACCTTAATAAAATTGTCACATTTTAATCGTTGCCTTAGTCAGTCCAACATAATGTGTACTTTGTCATTCAGTGTCTCAGAAAACAGGCTCCTTGCCAAATGCATCATGTATTGGTTGCTATTTTGGCTCTTGTTCTCGCTTTTTTTTGCAGGCATTTGAAGCAATGATGTGCTTCGCTCTAAAAACATAGCGCTGACACACGCAGATAGCAAACAACCCTAAACAATGGATAACATAACATATCTCGCTCTATGCGCACACTACATCCCTTTTCCGTACCTGTTTGTCGACTCCTCTGCAGTCTGATAAGGAGCGGTTGCCTATTGCGCGTGCGCAATGCTGCTATTAAACCTTCCAACGAGTTTCAGCTTTCTTCCACGTGATCTGAAATGATGCCATCCAAATGTTCTTTTCAATATTGTCGTAAGTATAACAT
>JALIZH010020187.1:0-106347 GCA_030522465.1 Rhipicephalus appendiculatus
TTCGTTGGTTTATGAGGTTTAACGCCCGAAGCGATTACGGGTGCGACCAACTCCATAGCCTCGAAGTGTCTAAGTCTATGAGAGGCGCCATAGCGGTTTATTCACTGAATACATCTTCCCTTCCACTGACACAGTTCGGCACGGCGGCCCCCTCCCGCACCCTGCTCCGCCAGTGGCCCTCACCACCTAAAGATGATTGTGAACCGGAACATAATCAGACTGATGCTTGCTGCTCCCGAAAAGCAGAAAAAGCTTTGCCAAATGACGAATACATTTAAGAAAACGAAAGAATCATGCAGTGTAAAGCATAGGGACCCATTTTTGCCGTGTGTATCGGACGTAGTACATGAGGACCCATTATCATGCGGCTTCAGCTACATCGGCCAGACTGGTTGGTGTCTGAACCAAAAACTCAAAGAACACAGGAAGAGAAAGGTAGGGGACTATCGTGAAGGCACTCATTCGCTGCATTGTCACGAGTGCGGGTTAAGAATAGGAAGACTTGTAAACCATTGTATGATTTGTGTAGGGTGGTAGCTAGAACTAGAAGCCAAGATGTGAGGGAGATAATAGAGGCGGATTTGATTACAAAGGCGGATTAGTAAGGTGTGAGCGCACCTTCCATCATTTTGTCATCTTAAAAAACACAGTTTCTGAGCATGTTCACGTGATGTCAGCATTACAATTTGGTGACGTCATGAAGAAAGAGTTCATATTATGCAATTTCGTGAATAGATGACCAGTTGAAAGTAAGCGCTTGTGTTGTTATCACCTCCCTTTGTCCTTGTTTGCGCGCGCTTGTGTTCGGTACTTTGTACGCTTGCGAAAGTGCAGCGTGCACGGGTTATATCAATAATGGCAGCGAACTGCGGATACCACATTAGACACTCTACAGTGGCGTACCTAGCGTTCAATATTCTGCATGTCCCAGACATTCTGAAGCTTCTCTAAAAGATGATTCTGTTAGGCAATGTGAACACAGTTATATTACACGTCGATTCGTGAAAATAACTTGTGTAGGGAACATTAACGAGTCACATAATTACCAAACGCAGTGACCAAACGTGGTTCTTAGCAGTGCACAATTTAGCGTCAAGTGCATATAGACGACATGTTATTCGTCGACCACCCTCTATATTTCTACCAGATAATTGCAGCTGTGCCTGTCTCTGAGTATTCATGTTTTTTTTTTGAAAAAAAAATTTAATAATTGCGCTGCCTAATCAACTATACTTGCAGCCAATTGGATATGGAAGCTCACTGTTTGTAATGTACGGTTGAATGTATAACTTTTGAGCAACTGTTTGCATGAATTCCCTTTGTGATTTGTATCATGTTTTCTTCTTCCTTTATTTCTCTTTTTTACTATTCAGATGAAGTGTTCTACCCTGTCAGAACCGATGCGTTGCTGTGACTTTCTCAAGCCGTTATTGCACAGCTTCTGTCCCAGCCACATTTTTTTACCGCATATGTTGCTTTTATTGCGAATCATTTCTTAGCAAAGCTAATGCACTTCGAGCGACGGTTTATCTGTCTATCTTGCCGTCTATGTCCCCGTCCTCTCGTGTTTTCGCTCCTCTGAAATAATGTAGACCAAAGTTGGCATGAAACGGTAAGAAGTTTCACGACTAATACTGTCTGGTCATGACATGAATAACTTGACAATTGTACGTCGTCAAAACCTTTCCTCCAGACACTTGTGGCACATACCCTTATAACACGGGCCGCGGTATGCAGGTATGCGCCCCACGTGACTCACAGTTTCTATCTAACCAGGAATGGCGAGAACAGAAATTGGTAATTTGAATGCGAACGCGTTCAGAAACACCGACATCGCCATTGCTGGCCCGACGAATGTAAGGCATAAAAATCAGGATCCCAGCACGAATCGAATACAAGTATTGTGCGTGGAAATGAGGTGTTCCACCACAGAGCCAGGCCATGTCTTGAAACTGCTTAGAAAAATACCTGGTGCAGGTGTAATGTCGATGCAACGTAAGTTGTGGTAGTAGTGCTCGTTATCTACATACAAGCTGTATACAGTAAAAGTTCGTTAATTCGAACTCGAAGGGGACTACAAAATTGTTCGAATTAAGCGGAGTTCCAATTGGCGGGCTGGCACTAGATTGAACGGACATCGTGCCACACTGCAGGGCCACAACCCAAAACAAGTCACCCATGGTCTCATTATCGCGAATTAGGCGCTACTACACGTTTGTTGAAGGTGGTTTCGTAAATTTAGTTTATAATACTCTAACAGCGAACAAAATTAATTCATGAGTCAGTGATACGCCAAAAACAAGCCGCGACATGCATTCATGCGTGCAGTCAGCCTCATTGTCACAATATATGCCCGAAATACGTTCATTTAATGCAAAAGTATAGTCAGCTGGGCGAGTCGGTACGAATACATTTGGGAAGAATTCAGCACGCCCGGTTGTCTTTTTTCCTCGTCTATTGTGTGCGCGATGAATTCTTTCCAAAACGTTTATTTACATGGCAGAGTTAGCGCAATCAAAATTAAAAGTAATCAGTCATTTGCTAGCGTTTCTTCTGTCGCGAGTCCATGAGAATCGTTTGCAGCTTGCCCAAGAGCACTAGCGCAGCGTCCGCATTCTCAAATGTGGTAAAATTCTGCCGTTTTGTTGTTTCGCATCTCTAGTGAATTTGATTTCGTTTTGTTTCGCAACACATGGTGATCGCTCCGGGCTGACTTCTGCGAGAAGTGATGGAAGCCAAGGGACTCCCAGTTCAAACTGACCGTTGTGGGTGCCAACGCGTTCGAATTATCGGGAGTTTTCCCCTATAGAAATGCAAAGGGCTGTGCCGCCACCAGGACGTCAGTTCTAATTAAACGTAAGTTCGAAAAGTAAGTTCGGAATAACGAGCTTTTACTGTGCAAGCTTTGCTAAACCACAGTGGAATCAGCTAATAAAATTTACCTTTGATACTCAAGTGATGGCACTGCAAAATGTTACTTCGTTGCGGTAATACTAATCTCTGGGCTCCAACGTGAATGCAGACGTTACGCCAACATATAGGGTACTCCTTAAATACCAGTGTAGTCGACGTGCCCGCTAAGCCCATAATGTGCACACAACTACTACAGTTACAAAAACACGTCGATCCATCTCGTGAAGATTTGCTCAAAGGCCCCCCAAAAAATGCAATATTATCAGCTACTCGATGAATGCTTCGCATCAAACCGATCTGCTGAGTTTTCGTGTTTTTTTAGTGAAAATATACTTTCCTTCATTGATTCATTGATTTAATATATCGGGCCAGTCCTTGTTAAAACGGTTACAATGTTAAAATAAATTAGAAATAGCACCTGTTGCCTAGTCTACACTTTTGCACCTTATCGCATTCAAAACATACTACAGTGATCTTGGTTCCAAGTTATCTACCAAGACATGATGCACCATTTTGGGATGGTGTTATTGTTGGCTTCAACTTGATACATTTGACTACGCATACACTAAAGCTTTGTGTAAGCCTATATGCCATTTAAACTCTTTTATTGAAAAGCCTATCTCATAGCTGCTGTTCAATCGGCAGGATACCTCGAATGGAAGCCTGATTTATGTCCTACATTTTGGAAGAGTCCCCAAATTATAGCGTTTAAAATACTAAGGTCAGTAATAAGCACTGTGCCAGTAGGATGACAGGCTTATGATTCAAATTGTCATGAATGCTTTATACAACTAGGCATAAAAATAATGTCGAAAAAGAATTGTCAATGTTGGCTTTTTGTCTGACACAGGCTTAATGAAAACACGTTAATTGAAAAATTTAATGAAACTTTGGTTTTAATTAGGGTTTTGTCATAGAAATATAAAGCAAATTTGATGTTGCCGCAATGAGCTATCCTTTGCACTTGTGCTCCAGCTGAATATTTTCGGCTACAAAATTACCTGTCAGTCTTTTTTGAACAAAATTGTGACAATTGTTTTTCTCTTATTAGCTCCTCAATTGGCATATCAAGATTGCTAGTAGTAGTATATAAACCCCAAAAGTACGGACAGGATTGTACTGAAACCATCCATTGGGTCTTCAGCGAGATACCTTGGTGAGTATGCATTCATATAGAAAATTTATGCTCCGCAGAAAATTTATGCTTTAGATACGGATAAGGTACGAGATTCAAAACCTTTACGTTAGCGAGACAACTTTGTGCGTCTCATCAGCTGAGCTGTTTTTATTCTATAATTTCATTATCTACAGAAAACGTTTTTCTGCAAACAGTTGTATATCTAGAAGGAATATTCTGAGACATTCCATTTCACCTGATAGGAGATACGCTCATGGCACGGTGCTTCAAAACAATTTGATACTAATGTGTTAAAAATTAAAATCCACCGTCGAACATGTTAATTAATGTCAATTTAATAACGAATTGCCACCGCAGTTTACGCCGAGCCACAATTAACAGCAGCGCGCACTTTGACGGCTTCAAAAGGTCTCGGAGCACTTTTCTTATTAGGTGGACTCATGCTAGCTTAGTTAGAAAAAATGATTCCTAAACGCATAAAGTGTACTTTAGTAAACAATACCATTATATTCCATATTACCCCTTATTCTCGCGTTGGCCTCGTGATTAGACCTTTTCCGAGCTCGTCACCGCTTAATATTGATTGGATACACAATCGAGAATACTTTCTTTGTGATACTGAATTCATAAGCGATATATGGATGACCTGCACCACAACTATGAATGTCAAATGTGAAATAAATCTTAAATCCCCCTCAATTTATTTGTTGGTATCCATTTAATGCAGTAGCATGTGAACAGAAATCATAGTGAACCAAGCCTCTGGTAGACATATGACACAGCCTAATTTGCTTCTTTTGCTGCCAAACTTGGAGTGCGATTGGGGCTTCAAAGAACACCTTGGTTTTTGTCTTAACAACGCACAGCATCTATAATAAATGTGGCCTGTCCAATCGCGGCTGCTGATATCGCAACCACGAAAATGTGGTTGGCATAGTACTAACCGACACTAACTGCATAACACTAAATACTTCATAATGGCGTATAATTCTAAAATATGGACCTTACGGAACACTAAAGCTAGTAACCAAATTATGTTTCTCGAATAAAGTTTAGTGCTATGAAATTTCACTGAAGCAACTACATCGATTGCCCACTGATAAGCACGAAGGGGTGAAAATCTAAGTCAAGGGAGTGTTGCACCAAAAGTTCCTAGGTGTCAAACGGCTTTGGTGTTTTACTGAAGTAATTATATCATGTATATTTGCAGCCACTTCAACATGAACGGTCTGGTTGGAGTCAACGCCCTCGTGTGGGTCGCCGTCGCATTAGGTAATCGTGATTACAACACACATTGTTTTTTTAACTAGCACGTGACGTGGTCTATAGAGGATCGATATATTCGTGATTTGCTCTGTGGTGAAATTCTGATTATGTGCCCAACTTCCAGACGTCATCTACCCTCACGCAGTCAATACTTGTATAGTTGGCGAAAGAAGCCTTAGCACGTTGATATAATGAGGTCATTTAAGTTGGTGTCATCTGTATGAAATAATGGTAACTGGTATATTATTGTTTTTCTGAAATGATAGAAGCTTTTGTTCAGATTTTTATCGTGTCAGACGTGAACAAAATATATACAACCACACTCACTGGTAAGAAGCTTCCATTACGTTAAACATATGCTTTCGGTTGAGACATGTTCTCTTGTTTTTAGTTTTCCGTCTAGGTTTGGTAATCTACGTCATGCATGTGAATATTTTTTACCTCTCACTGTTAATATTCTGTAGAAAGAAGTCTGTGATATCAACAATCTTTTTATTTACCTGTAGTGTTGCGTACTATTTGATTGATCGTAAAGAAGCATGGTGTGCGGAAGGAAAAAAAAGTACCATTTTATTTTGCCCATTACAACATTATATAGCAAGGGCGTAGAAATGGCAAGGGCATCGCAGGAATAGCTAAAACCTGTCGTGCTTGCAACGGGGTTTGTGTCATGGCTAATGGCGAAAACAGCTATAAATATGTCTAGGAAGTGAATATTGAAGGGCGCTTTCATGTGCTGCCGCCAAGTTTGACATTTGCTAAAGCTGAGATTTGCATTGTATATTTAGATGTACTGTTTATGCTACTGTATCTTAGACTTTGTCCCTAATGTCATAAAGAAAAAATGCTAAATGTCTCTGCGATCCAGAAACAAAGCCATTTAAATTGGACTCTTTCTACTACAATGGCAGTGGTCCAACTACGAGGTGTAAACTGGCAACACGAAATTCATTTTTTTGTCTTACAGCTGTCCTGATCAATGAAGCTGCTGCTCTAGGTGGTGCTGTCGGAGGTGGCAGAGAAATGGACCGTAAAGAGTGAATGGATTCAAGATGAAGCCAGACTCATGCCTCCGTGTCGAAGTTTACGACTCCGGTTACGCTACAAATAAAGTGATGAAATAGAATTTTCGGATTCGTTGGTCTCGAAGTGTCTAAGTCTATGAGAGGCGCCATAACGGAGGACTCCGGATCAATTTGACCCCCTGGAGTTTTTTTAAGGTGACACGAAAAAAAAAAGATGCTCTTTGGCAGTGCTTAATTACTATTTTCAAATACGAAAATTACCGCGCTTGCCACGAGAAGACGCTTGGTAAGCGAGAAAATCCGCAAAGAGAAAATAGGGGTGGCCAGGCCCCCTTGAATCTCCCACACCAAACACCGAGACGTCATCGCTTTTGACAGCGCATACCTGGGCCTGCATAGTTTCTAATCGGTAAAAGTGAAGTAGACTTTATTCTTAGGGGCTAGGGAGCTAACATACAAACTTTCTTGAAATTTGTTGAGCGAATAACACCAAAATACGAAAAATATCATTTGAAATCCGTGATGGCACACGTAAATATTTAGGTGCGAGATTTCTAAATGAAAATTTGCCCTTGATTCTTTGCTGTATTTTAATAAGCCTTTGATAACATCATTAACATTTTGATGTTAATGTTTATCAATCTGAACCAATTCATTGTTTCACTTATGTGTGGCAGAAAAGTTCATTGAAATGGCACAGTACACGGGCCCTTAGCAGTTCGTCTCTGTCGATATGAGACCACCGCGACTCGGATCGAACCCACGTCCTTCGAGTGCCCATCCGACTATAGTAACCACTTGGACACTGTTGCGGAGAAAGTGAAGATTGACCATTTCGTTTGTTTCATTAACACGGAAGTGTTTTACTCCGGGGTCCGCCGCGGCTCCACTGACGTA
Organism: Rhipicephalus appendiculatus; assembly: GCA_030522465.1. NCBI lineage: Eukaryota > Metazoa > Arthropoda > Arachnida > Ixodida > Ixodidae > Rhipicephalus > Rhipicephalus appendiculatus. The sequence goes on from JALIZH010020187.1 coordinate 7,240, forward strand.
TTTCCGTCAATATAACGTTGTAAAATATACACTAACAGATGCTGAATAAAAAACTCCAAGAACAAGTTTCAACACTGCGAGTCGAACCTACGACATCTCTCTGCGCAGCGCGCGGCGCAAAACGACTCCGTCACAAACCGTATTTTCTCCGTAGTGCTAACGGCGAGCTATTTACACAAACCATTTTCTGTTGGCGATAATGACTTGTTATGACTAGCGAGATGGAGATGGTGCGACGGGCACGAGGGTGCGCTTTAATGGCCAGCGCGCTTGAATGATCTCGTGATCAGGGCGGTTTGAAAGTCTTCTGCTAGTGTTGAACTTCCAGAGAGCATGAAGGTCACTTCTCTCACTGCAGCGGACGCGTTTCCGAAAGAAGCGCGCTGCTCTGACACAAAGAAGGAATTGTGGCAGTTGTTAGTTCGCGGCCGCCCGTGTAGGGTAAGGTGGGGCAAAATGAGACAAAAATTTGAAGATAGGGAATATTTATTTTTATTTCACTCTTTACCCTTAAACGACAATGCAGAAACTTTCATTTGGGTACAAGGTATGTGCTACATAAATATGACACTGTTGCCACTGTTAAAAAGTTTATTTTAAAAAGAAATAAAAAAATTCACCAGATGTCTCATTTTGCCCCAACCTGCGGGGCAATACGAGACAGTGTGAAAAAAAATTGAACCCTTCAGTTTTTGCAGTGGAAGCACTTGAAATTAAACTCCGTGGGCCCTCACGCAGCCTTCATGACCCCAATCCTTCATTGAATCCAGACAGAATCCGGTGCTGTTTTGCTCCAAAACTCCTTGCAGATCAAACACTACCAGTCTTTCCCTACCCTACCTTTTCTATATTTCTTCTCTCTCTCTCACTCTCTCAACACCCTTCTGCCTTAGAGTGTAACAACAATACACTAGTGAGTCGCTATCAAAATTTCTAAAGCATCATTAAGCTAATATACCATTTACACTACCGTCTTTCGTTCAAGATACACCTCATTTTCTCCTAATAATAGATTCCATTAACGAAAGAGAAACACTCTCGGATCAGGTCATTCTGGTAACATGAAATGCCTGCTTCTTTTATACAAATATACCTATCACTGAAGGAATTGAAGCAGTTCCAAAGTCACTCATAAAAAGCAAGGAAAGAAGTGTCAATTTAAGGGATCGTTTGCTTTGTAAAACACAATATTAATGAGAACTAACAGACAATGATGCCAAGGAGACTATAGGGGATGTTATTAAAGTAATTGTATTGTAAATGTGAAGGAAGAAAAGTGGGAGAAAAGATAACTTGCCACCGGCAGGGGTCGAACTTGCGACCTTCGAATAACGCGTCCGATGCTCTACCACTGAGCGACAGTGGTGGTCATCCCTCCGACCACTTTATGGGGTGTATGTATGTATGTATGTATGTATATATATATATATATATATATATATATAAATATATATATATATATGTATATATATATATATATATATATATATATATATATATATATATATATATATACATTAAACGTGGGAGCGTCAGTCAGCGCCGCCTGTTGCCTTTACGGCGAGTGTGGAGTACTCTTTTTGCCTGTTGGCGTCACTTACCACGTGATCTTATTACGAGCTGGCAGCTGACTAATAATCCCTCGCATACTACCTGAAAGCATCAAGTCTGCCACGACGAGACCCTCGCTTTTAAGGGCTCGTTTGCTTTGTTAAACACAATATTATTGAGAACTAACAGACATTGATGCCAAGGAAAGTATAGGGGATCAAGTCTTCCAAAACGAGGGTCTCGTTCTGGCGGACTTGATGCCTTCAGGTAGTATGCGAGGGATTATTAGTCAGGTGCCAGCTCGTAATAAGATCACGTGCTACGTGATGCCAACAGGCAAAAAGAGTGTTCCACACTCGTCGTAAAGGCAACAGGCAGCGCTGACTGACGCTCCCACGTTTAATGCACATATATATCCTATAAAGTGGACGGAAGGATGACCGCCATCGCAGCTCAGTGGTAGAGCATCGGACGCGTTATTCGACGGTCGCAGGTTCGGTCCCTGCCGGTGGCAAGTTATCTTTTCGTCCACTTTTCTTTCTTCACATTTACATTAGAATTACTTTAATAAAACCCCCCATACCTTCCTTGGCGTCATTGTCTGATATTTCTCATTAATAAAAAAGCAAGCAAACACAGAATACAGAAGTTTATCTCTCGGCACTGAAATCAGTTATGACGCTTAATTACTTTCAATTTCATTCGACCAACTACCTGCAATCTTTCGGCAAGAGTATGGGAACCCCTTTTGCGCCAACATACGCCAGCATTTTTATGGGAAAGTTAGAATCAGGGCTGTTGAAGTCATGTCGAGTAAAGTCTTCGACCTATCTCCGCTTTATAGACGACGCTATATAGCGGAGATATCTCCGCTATGTCGACAGGACACAAGAAAGATACAAACACAACAAAGCGTCGATTTGGTACACTTTACAATCTACTGTCACGTGGTTGTGACGTCAACGAAGGCGGCAGGCGGCGTGTCCAAGATGAAACTCTTTCTTTGGCCGAACTTGTGGCCGAGACACGGAAAGTTAATTTACAGCAATACACACGGTATGCACTGATAGCGGCGAACAGAGCGTCGGCCGTCGACAAACTGACAAGCGCTGAAGCGCGTCGGCTTTTAAACATGTATCATCGAACATTCTATTGTTGTCGCTAGCCGCCGCGTAAGTTCCAGAACTTCGATGTTCGCGTTGAGCGCGTAATGTGATCGGAAGGTTCTAACATTAGAGAGTAATAGCTGAGCGGCTCAGCGGGCCAGTGGGCCCAGCGAACCAGCGGAGACGCCAACCGCGCAATCGCGGCACGCTGAGTCAGCCAGCGTTTTTACGGAGTGAGCCGCTCGCCTGCTCATTTCGTCCCCTCAGTGAAGCGTGCGCAGCGGACCAGCGTGCGAGCGTTTCCGAGCAGAGCCTCTGGGGAGCTATTCTCGCGGTGTACACTTAGTGGACATGATCACTTCGGCGGAGCGCGTTCAGTTACGCAAAAAAAAAAAAAAAAAAAAAAAAAAAAAAAAAACCGGCGAGTCGTGACGTCATGGCGCTCTTGACCACGTCGACGCACCGAAGCCGCCAGCACATTCCCAGCGTAAAGAGAAAGAAAGTGGACGAAATGTACAGTAACAGGACTCTTAAACGAACTTGACAAGTCTGAACTTGCGTATGAACGTGTTGAGATGATTCAAGAACGATGCAGGGAATGCGTACCGACCTTCCAGGTGCGTCGGGCGGCCACGTCAAACCTAATTCAAGGGCTAACGTGATTAGAGTTCATGCACGGCCTCTGAGATCTGCGTACGAAAGCGGATATCTGGGGGCAGCATTTATTGCGGCGAAACGCATTCCGTCTTTCTCATTTGTGTGGAGAGTTGTGAAAGCTGCGTGACGTCAAAATGATGGTGCGGAAGAAAGACCGCAAAGAAGCGGCGCGCTGCTCGCCGAGCTCCAGCCCATCAGTGGCGGCCGAAGTGGACATGTCCACTAAGTGGACACGGCGACAATCGCGCCCCTGCTCTATCGACAGTAGCTTCGAAATTGATCAACAGGTGGCGCAGCAATGCGCTCCGCTAACACAAGCGGGGCATCGCTCATCTATCATTCTTCCTTTTGTCTCGCGCTCAGCTGGCCCTTCCGCTCCTCCTCTGGGTCCGCTGGCCCGCTGAGCCGCTCAGCTATTACTCACTATTATCTAGATACTTCCCAGTCATTCGGGGGCGCTTCGCGGAAGGCAGCAGTTACATTTGAATGGAACGGTAACCCGAAAATAGAAAGAAAGGAGTGGGCGCGGCACTACAGTCATGCTTCACCAACAAATCCAATCTTCAGGCTTAGCAAACTTTAAATACTTCCGTGAAACTCCCGGTCCGCAAGATACAGAAAATATACAGAGTCATACCCTATTCACAAGTTCAATACACTCCAGCCAGCCGGTATAAACGTTTCTAAGGCGGCGCTTAAACCCATCGGATATGGTACATACAGACCGAAAACCAAAGAGAATTAAGCCCTCCTTCTTGGAACTTCAAAGCTACGATTGTTAAATGATGCTCTTTCTGACGATCGTGATTCAGCGAAACGTCTAACACCCCTGCCTCCGCTTCTTTCTTTTCTGTTTATTCACTGAATACATCTTCCCTTCCACTGACGCAGTTCGGCACGGCGGCCCTCTCCCGCACCCTGCTCCCCCAGTTACCCTCACCACCTAAATATGATTGGGAACCGGAACAAATCAGACTGATGCTTGCTGGTCCCGAGAAGCAGAAAAAGCTTTGCCAAATTACGAATACATTTAAGAAAACGAAAGAATCATGCAGTGTGAAGCATAGGGACCCATTTGTGCCGTGTGTATCGGAAGTAGTATATGAGGACCCATTATCATGCGGCTTCAGCTACATCGACCAGACTGGTTGGTGTCTGAACAAAAAACTCAAAGAACACAAGAGAAAGGTTGGGGACTATAGTGACGGCACTCATTCGCTGCATTGTCACGAGTGCGGGTTAAGAATAGGAAGACTTGTAAACCATTGTATGATTTGTGTAGGGTGGTAGCTAGAAATAGAAGCCAAGATGTGAGGGAGATAATAGAGGCGGATTTGATTACAAAGGCGGATTAGTAAGGTGTGAGCGCACCTTCCATTATTTTGTCATCTTAAAAAACACAGTTTCTGAGCATGTTCACGTGATGTCAGCATTACGATTTGGTGACGTCATGAAGAAAGAGTTCATATTATGCATTTTCGTGAATAGATGACCAGTTGAAAGTAAGCGCTTGTGTTGTTATCACCTCCCTTTATCCTTGTTTGCGTGCGCTAGTGTTCGGTACTTTGTACGCTTGCGAAAGTGCAGCGTGCACGGATTATATCAATAATGGCAGTGAACTGCGGATACCACATTATATACACTCTACAGTGGTGTACCTAGCGTTCAATATTCTGCATGTCCCAGACATTCTGCAGCCTCTCTAAAAGATGATTCTGTTAGGCAATGTGAACACAGTTATATTACACGTAGATTCGTGACAATAACTTGTGTAGGGAACATTAACGAGTCACATAATTACCAAACGCAGTGACCAAACGTGGTTCTTAGCAGTGCACAATTTAGCGTCAAGTGCATATAGACGACGTGTTATTCGTCGACCACCCTCTATTTTTCTACCAGATAATTGCAGCTCTGCCTGTCTCTGAGTATTCATGTTTTTTTTTTAATTTTTTAATAATTGCGCTGCCTAATCAACTATACTTGCAGCCAATTGGATATGGAAGCTCACTGTTTGTAATGTACGGTTGAATGTATAACTTTTGAGCAACTGTTTGCATGAATTCCCTTTGTGATTTGTATCATGTTTTCTTCTTCCTTTATTTCTCTTTTTCACTGTTCAGATGAAGTGTTCTACCCTGTCAGAACCGATGCGTTGCTGTGACTTTCTCAAGCCGTTATTGCACAGCTTCTGTCCCAGCCACATTTTTTTACCGCATATGTTGCTTTTATTGCGAATCAATTCTTAGCAAAGCTAATGCACTTCGAGCGACAGTTTATCTGTCTATCTTGCCGTCTATGTCCCCGTCCTCTCGTGTTTTCGCTCCTCTGAAATAATGTAGACCAAAGTTGGCATGAAACGGTAAGAAGTTTCACGACTAATACTGTCTGGTCATGACATGAATAACTTGACAATTGTACGTCGTCAAAACCTTTCCTCCAGACACTTGTGGCACATACCCTTATAACACGGGCCGCGGTATGCAGGTATGCGCCCCACGTGACTCCCAGTTTTTATCTAACCAGGAATGGCGAGAACAGAAATTGGTAATTTGAATGCGAACGCGTTCAGAAACACCGACATCGCCATTGCTGGCCCGACGAATGTAAGGCATAAAAATCAGGATCCCAGCACGAATCGAATACAAGTATTGTGCGTGGAAATGAGGTGTTCCACCACAGAGTCAGGCCATGTTTTGAAACTGCTTAGAAAAATACCTCGTGCAGGTGTAATGTCGATGCAACGTAAGTTGTGGTAGTAGTGCTCGTTATCTACATACAAGCTGTATACAGTAAAAGTTCGTTAATTCGAACTCGAAGGGGACTACAAAATTGTTCGAATTAAGCGGAGTTCCTATTGGCGGGCTGGCACTAGATTGAACGGACATCGTGCCACACTGCAGGGCCACAACCCAAAACAAGTCACCCATGGTCTCGTTATCGCGAATTAGGCGCTACTACACGTTTGTTGAAGGTGGTTTCGTAAAATTAGTTTATAATACTCTAACAGCGAACAAAATTAATTCATGAGTCAGTGATACGCCAAAAACAAGCCGCGACATGCATTCATGCGTGCAGTCAGCCTCATTGTCACAATATATGCCCCGAAATACGTTCATTTAATGCAAAAGTATAGTCAGCTGGGCGAGTCGGTACGAATACATTTGGGAAGAATTCACCACGCCCGGTTGTCTTTTTTCCTCGTCTATTGTGTGCGCGATGAATTCTTTCCAAAACGTTTATTTACATGGCAGAGTTAGCGCAATCAAAATTAAAAGTAATCAGTCATTTGCTAGCGTTTCTTCTGTCGCGAGTCCATGAGAATCGTTTGCAGCTTGCCCAAGAGCACCAGCGCAGCATCCGCATTCTCAAATGTGGTAAAATTCTGCCGTTTTGTTGTTTCGCATCTCTAGTGAATTTGATTTCGTTTTCTTTCGCAACACATGGTGATCGCTCCGGGCTGACTTCTGCGAGAAGTGATGGAAGTCAAGGGAGTCCCAGTTCAAGCTGACCGTTGTGGGTGCCGACGCGTTCGAATTATCGTGAGTTTTCCCCTATAGAAATGCAAAGGGCTGTGCCGCCACCAGGACGTCAGTTCTAATTAAACGTAAGTTCGAAAAGTAAGTTCGGAATAACCAGCTTTTACTGTGCAAGCTTTGCTAAACCACAGTGGAATCAGCTAATAAAATTTACCTATGATACTCAAGTGATGGCACTGCAAAATGTTACTTCGTTGCGGTAATACTACTCTCTGGGCTCTAACGTGAATGCAGACGTTACGCCAGCATATAGGGTACTCCTTAAATACCAGTGTAGTCGACGTGCCCGCTAAGCCCATAATGTGCACACAACTACTACAGTTACAAAAACACGTCGATCCACCTCGTGAAGATTTGCTCAAAGGCCCCCCAAAAAATGAAATATTATCAGGTACTCGCTGAATGCTTCGCATCAAACCGATCTGCTGAGTTTTCGTGTTTTTTTAGTGAAAATGTACTTTCCTTGATTGATTGATTGATTGATTGATTGATTTATTTATTTATTATATCGGGCCAATCCTTGTTAAAACGGTTACCATGTTAAAATAAATTAGAAATAGCACCTGTTGCCTAGTCTACACTTTTGCACCTTATCGCATTCAAAACATACTACAGTGATCTTGGTTCCAAGTTATCTACCAAGACATGATGCACCATTTTGGGATGGTGTTATTGTTGGCTTCAACTTGATACATTTGACTACGCATACACTAAAGCTTTGTGTAAGCCTATATGTCATTCAAACTATTTTATTGAAAATCCTATCTCATAGCTGCTGTTCAATCGGCAGGATACCTCGAATGGAAGCCTGATTTATGTCCTACATTTTGGAAGAGTCCCCAAATTAGAGCGTTTAAAATACTAAGGTCAGTAATAAGCACTGTGCCAGTAGGATGACAGGCTTATGATTCAAATGGTCATGAATGCTTTATACAACTAGGCATAAAAATAATGTCGAAAAAGAATTCTCAATGTTGGCTTTTTGTCTGACACAGGCTTAATGAAAACACGTTAATTGAAGCATTTAATGAAACTATGGTTTTAATTAGGGATTTTTCATAGAAATATAAAGCACATTTGATGTTGCCGCAATGCGCTATCCTTTGCACTTGTGCTCCAGCTGAATATTTTCGGCTACAAAATTACCTGTCAGTCTTTTTTGAACAAAATTGTGACAATTCTTTTTCTCTTATTAGCTACTCAATTGGCATATCAAGATTGCTAGTAGTAGTATATAAACCCCAAAAGTACGGACATGATTGTACTGAAACCACACATTCGGTCTTCAGCGAGATACCTTGGTGAGTATGCATTCATATAGAAAATTTATGCTCCGCAGAAAATTTATGCTTTAGATACCGATAAGGTACGAGATTCAAAACCTTTACGTTAGCGAGACAACTTTGTGCGTCTCATCAGCTGAGCTGTTTTTGTTCTATAATTTCATTATCTACAGAAAACGTTTTTCTGCAAACAGTTGTACATCTAGAAGGAATATTCTGAGACATTCTATTTCACCTGATAGGAGATACGCTCGTGGCACGGTGCTTCCAAACAATTTGATACTAATGTGTTAAAAATTAAAATCCACCGTCGAACATGTTAATTAATGTCAATTTAATAACGAATTGCCACCGCAGTTTACGCCGAGCCACAATTAACAGCAGCGCGCACTTTGACGGCTTCAAAAGGTCTCAGAGCACTTTTCCTATTAGGTGGATTCATGCTAGCTTAGTTAGAAAAAATGCTTCCTAAACGCATAAAGTGTTCTTTAGTAAACAATACCATTATAGCCCCTATTACCCCTTATTCTCGAGTTGGCCTTGTGATTAGACCTTTTCCGAGCTCGTCACCGCTTAATATTGATTGGATGCACAATCGAGAATACTTTCTTTGTGATACTGAATTCATAAGCGATATATGGATGGTCTGCACCACAACTATGAATGTCAAATGTGAAATAAATCTTAAATCCCCCCTCAATTTATTTGTTGGTATCCATTTAATGCAGTAGCATGTGAACAGAGATCATAGTGAACCAAGCCTCTGATAGACATATGACACAGCCTAATTTGCTTTTTTTGCTGCCAAACTTGGAGTGCGATTGGGGCTTCAAAGAACACCTTGGTTTCTGTCTTAACAACGCACAGCATCTATAATAAATGTGGCCTGTCCAATCGCGGCTGCTGATATCGCAACCACGAAAATGTGGTTGGCGTAGTACTAACCGACACTAACTGCATAACACTAAATACTTCATAATGGTGTATAATTCTAAAATATGGACCTTACGGAACACTAAAGCTAGTAACCAAATTAGGTTTCTCGAATAAAGTTTAGTGCTATGAAATTTCACTGAAGCAACTACATCGATTGCCCACTGATAAGCACGAAGGGGTGAAAATCTAAGTCAACTGAGTGTTGCACCAAAAGTTCCTAGGTGTCAAACGGCTTTGGTGTTTCACTGAAGTAATTATATCATGTATATTTGCAGCCACTTCAACATGAACGGTCTGGTTGGAGTCAACGCCCTCGTGTGGGCCGCCGCCGCATTAGGTAATCGTGAATACAACACACATTGTTTTGTTAACTAGCACGTGACGTTGTCTATGAAGTATCGAGATAATCGTGATTTGCTCTGTGGTGAAATTCTGATTATGTGCCCAACTTCCAGACGTCATCTGCCCTCACGCAGTCATATTCTTGTATAGTTGGCGAAAGAAGCCTTAGCACATTGATATAATGGGGTCATATAAGTTGGTGTCATCTTTATGAAATAATGGTAACTCGTATATTATTGTTTCTCTGAAATGATAGAAGACTTTGTTCAGATTTTTATCGTGTCAGACGTGAACAAACTATATACAACCATACTCGCTGGTGACAAGCTTCCATTACGTTAAACATATGCTTTCGGTTGAGACATGTTCTCTTGTTTTTAGTTTTCCGTCTAGGTTTGGTAATCTACGTCATGCATGTGAATATTTTTTTACCTCCCACTGTTAATATTCTGTACAAAGAAGTCTGTGATATCAACAATCTTTTTTATTTACCTGTAGTGTTGCGTACTATTTGATTGATCATAAAGAAGCGTGGTGTGCGGAAGGAAAAAAAAAGTACCATTTTATTTTCCCCATTAGAAAATTATAAAGCAAGGGCGTAGAAATGGCAAGGGCATCGCAGGAATAGCTAAAACCTGTCGTGCTTGCCACGGGGTTTGTGTCATGGTTAATGGCGAAAACAGCTATAAATATATCTAGGAAGTGAATATTGAAGGGCGCTTTCATCAAAGTGTTAGGAAAAGTGCTGCCGCCAAGTTTGACATTTGCTAAAGCTGAGATTTGCATTGTATATTTAGATGTACTGTTTATGCTACTGTATCTGAGACTTTGTCCCTAATGTCATAAAGAAAAATTGCTAAATGTCTCTGCGATCCGCAAACAAAGCCATTTAAATTGCACTCTTTCTACTACAATGGCAGTGGTCCAACTACGAGGTGTAAATTGGCAACACGAAATTCATTTTTTTTTGTCTTACAGCTGTCCTGATCAATGAAGCTGCTGCTCTAGGTGGTGCTGTCGGAGGTGGCAGAGAAATGGACCGTAAAGAGTGAATGAATTCAAGATGAAGCCAGACTCATGCCTCCGTGTCGAAGTTTACGAATCCGGTTACGCTATAAATAAAGTGATGAAATAGAATTTTTGGATTCGTTGGTTTATGAGGTTTAACGCCCGAAGCGATTACGGGTGCGACCAACTCCATAGTCTCGAAGTGTCTAAGTCTATGAGAGGCGCCATAGCGGAGGACTCCGGATCAATTTGATCCCCTGGAGTTTTTTAAGGCGACACGAAAAAAAAAGATGTTCTTTGGCAGTGCTTAATTACTATCTCCAAATACGAAAATTACTGCGCTTGCCACGAGAAGACGCTTGGTAAGAGAGAAAATCCGCAAAGAGAAAATAGAGGTGGCCAGGCCGCCTTGAATCTCCCACACCAAACACCGAGACGCCATCGCTTTGGCAGCGCATACTTGGGCCTGCATAGTTTCTAATCGGTAAAAGTGAAGTAGCTTTTATTCTTAGGGGCTAGGTAGCTAACATACCAATTTTCGGGAAATTTAGTTGAGCGAATAACACCAAAAATACGAAAAACATAATTTGAAATCCATGATGTGGCGCGTAGATGTTTAGGTGCGAGATTTATAAATGAAAATTTGCCCTTGATTCTTTGCCGCATTTTAATAAGCCTATGATAAGCCAAATAACTTCATTAAAATTTTGATGTTATTGTTTATCAATCTGAACCAATTCATTGTTTCACTTATGTGTGGCATAAAAAATTGAAGGACACTTTGTACATTCCAAAGCGTGTTCGGCGAAAGTTTGTGGCCATTCGATTGACTATGCCATGTCTTTTATCTTTTACACTCTCAGTGGGATAACACACAAACCGAATGTGTGCGTGTTTTCTTTTTTAATTTTTTACCGCGAATTGCAGCGAGACGCGAGACAGACAGACGGATGGACGGACGGACGGACGGACGGACGGACGGACGGACGGACGGACGGACAGACGGACGGATGGACGGACGGGCAGACGGACGGATGGACGGACGGACAGACGCACGGACGGACACCGGACTGAGGGACAGACAGACGGACGGACAGACGGATGGACGGACGGACGGACGGACGGACAGACAAACGGACGGACACCGGATGGACGGACACCGGACGCCGGACGGACACCGGACGGACGTGAGCATGAGACATTAAAGGCTTCCGCCTTAAAAGTTCATTGAAATGGCACAGTTCTTCTCTGTGGATATGAGACCACCACGACTCGGATCGAACCCACGTCCTTCGAGTGCCCATCCGACCACAGTAACCACTAGGACGCTGTTGCGAAGAAAGTGAAGATTGACCATTTTGTTTGTTTTATTAACACGAAAGTCTTTTTATTCCAGGGTCCCCCACGGCTCCACTAACGTATTTCCGTCAGGGATATAACCTTCTAAAATATACACTAACAGATGCCGAATAAAAAAAAAATTGGCCGCGTATCTGCGTGCTTCGCTGCAAATGTCGTCGAAAGACGATAGTCTTGTGCCGACTGCACTGCATGAGCGGCATGAGTACCACAATTTAATAGCTGGGCTAGCCGCTGGGCTCGTTTTTCGGACGTTTTCCGGGCGCGCTTAGACGGACGCCGGCGTTTCTCCGCTGAAATTTGGTCGTCGGTCTCTTCTCTGCGTTCTCTGATCATGTCTTGTAGAGTGGGTCGTATTTCATCAAGCGGCCATATATGTTTTGCCTTGCCTGAGACAGCGCTCTTCTACGATGAATCAGCCGCATCTGGCTGGCATTGATAAAACAGAAGAGGACGCCATCTACAGCGCTACCGGGGAACATCGGCTTGTGTTGATGTTCCCCGGTAGCGCTGTAGATGGCGCTACCGTGTAGACCACAGCCAGCCACAGCGTCGAAGTTAAATCACTGGGCGGAGACTTGTTTTGTACACAGCAGCGCCGCGTAATAAACACTAGGATCTTTATAATTACGTATCTATAGATTTTGTTTTAAAGGAACACTGTGAATAGTACTAAGGTATTGATGTTGTGCCTCAGGTATGCGTAATATTTGATTTTTAATTGCCCACGCTCACCCGTATGAACACTTGCTTCTTGGTCAAGATTGGAGGTCGTAAGGCAGGTGGTTAAAGTTTGGCCAGCTATCTGAATCGTGTGACGTGCCGACAAACAGACAAACAGACAGACAGATAGACAGACAGACAGACAGACAGACCAAAATTTTTCCGTTTAGGTATCCCAAGAAAGACTATCGTCTTTAAAACTCCAAGGACAAATTTCAACACTGTGTGTCGAACCTACGACATCTCTCTCCGCAGCGCGCGGCGCAAAACGACTCCGTCAAAAACGGTATTTTCTCCGTAGCGCTAACGGCGAGCTATTTATACAAACCATTTTCTGTCGGTGGTAATGACTTGTTATCACTAGCGAGATGGAGATGGTGCGACGGGCGCGAGGATGCGCTTTAATGGCCAGCGCGCGTGAATAATGTCGTGATCAGGGCGGTTTGAACGTCCTCTGCTAGTATTGAACTTCCAGAGAGCACGAAGGTCACTTCGCTCACTGCAGCGGACGCGTTTCCGAAAGCAGCGCGCTGCTCAGACACAAAGACGTAATTGTGGAAGTTGTTAGTTCGCGGTAGCCCGTGCACTTAGATTTAGGTGCAAGGTACAGAACCCTAGACGGTCGAAATTTCTGTAGTCCTCCTATGCGGCGTCTCTCATCATCATATCGCGGTTTTGCGCCGTTAAGTCCAAAATATTATTGTCAGTTTGCGCTCGTCTCGTGTATACTACTTGTGTTCTCGTTTCGTGCGTCTTGCTTTGTGTTTGAGCAGCACGCTTTAAGTGTAGAGCTGTGACAGTTGATAGTTCGCGCTCTTCCTGTGTATGTTCTTTTGGTCCGACCTTTTTATTTGAGGAGTAAGCTGCAAGTTCTGAGCTGCTTGCCGTTCTTCGCGCGACATTACAATTAATTGCTACACTATTCATTCCTTTGCCCTTGTGGTGAAACAATGCACAAAAACACTCAACAACTTCTGTGAAGGCACGTCTCACTTTCCTGTTATACCGATCCCTATGACACAGGGAGCAGCCATGTTTTTTAAACATAGACGAATCAAGGTTCTGTGCATGCTATTGCAGCGCCATCTATGTTCTCAAAGTAGCGCCGCCAGATACATGACAGAACTAACAAATGACAATTTATTTTCGGAACAGCAGCGAGCTCACGCGGAAAAAATCCTCCCAAAAGTGAGCCACGGTAACGGCTGCCAAACGGGCAGCATACACTCTAAGGCAAAATTACCCAAAAGAGGAGTAACGGAGCCCAATAAGCTCGCGCGATGAACGGATAGACCGTTGAAAGAGTAACCATAGAGAGATGCGTGCCGTGTGCAAACCAGTTAGTCTCCACAAGCACCAAAGGGATGAACCGCGCGGCAGATACGTTCCGAGTGCAAACTGTTGTCAAGGAAACTAACGGTCCTCCTCGCTCTTGGGTCAGTCTTCTCACTTGTTTTCATGGAGGTGCGTTGGCAGTTGTGTCGAGCTCGGAGAGTTCGACGGTTTAGGAACTACGCCGCGGTGCCTTAGATAAACATGTGTGCCGCGTATGCGTGGATGAGCGTGTGGTGCTGCTTTTACGTTTCGCCGCACCCATGAAGTTTGGAGCTGGTCTTGACACGCCGCGACGACGCCGCGCTGAATTTCTCCGGCCTCGGTGCTGCGGCGTAGCAACGGCACTGCGTCGCCACAGGCTGCGAATGGCGGCCGAGGAGACATAGGCCTATCGGATCCATGATTTCAATCTGACTCGGCAGAAATCGGCGCTGGATTTTTTCACAAGTAAGTGATCATACTTTATTCTTCCGTACCTGTCGCTTGCGCGAAACGCATGGCGCTTGTTGGCAAAGTGCTCGATCGTGTTCTATATATCGCGGGCACGAAGCGCACCGCGAAGGTCGGCTTAGGCGTCAGCTTGCCTGTGGTTTGTGACTGCCTGGAAACTGGCCGCCATTGGCCTCGGCCGTCTAGATGCTCTCACCGCGGTGATGAGCTGCGTGTTCGCGATATTGGGCAGAGGCCTCGCCGCTGCGGTGCAACTCGTATAAAACGCATTGCGGTAGCCGTCCACAAGCAAAGTTGTATGTCCCGCGCTTGAAGTGCAGCGGCAGCTGGCGGGGTCTTTAGCTAGCCGACTTAAGCTCTGCTTCGGGACTCTGTGGAAAGCTTTCGCCATTAACGTTGGCTTCCCCGTCAATTTGTCGCAAGCAGCTCAGCGCCGTTCGTGGCGGCGGCCCCGGCGGTGGCCCCGCGTTCGCTCGTTGTACTCTGCCGCTCGCTCCAGGAATTTTGTGAAAATTCCATTACCGTTGGCTTCCTCAGGGCTCGCCCGGACGCAGCTCTGCGCCGTTCGTGGCGCCGGCCCCCGCGTTCGCTCGCTCTTTTGTTCGAGGTTCGCTGACGGCAGAAGCTCCGCGTTCGGCCCCGCGTTCGCTTGCTCGAGATGTTTACGACGCCGCTCGCAGAAAACTCGCTGACTCGTTGGCGGCTCGGTGGTCGCGGTGCCTAGGCATGATGGCTGCGGCTGCCGCACTTGAGTTGTTGCGCTGTGTGACTCGAAATGCGTTTTCTATGGTGTATGGCATCACGGTGAAAATATTTGCATGCCACATTTTAGACGTGTGTATTTATTTTACCTTGCGCGTATTTGCCATGTGCGTGTATCTTTATCCTCTCTGTCACGTGTGACTATTTCCAATATTTTTGCGCAGCCGTTGTCCACTACGTGCAGGAGGCTGCGTGCGCTGGTGCGTGCAATGCCAGTCATCTATCGCTTCCGTTGGAGCAGCTTCACAAAGAAGACTGTTTCAGAGATGACAACGCGGCTGGACCTGAATTTATTATCTGGCAGCGAATGCACTGAAAGAATGCAGAAACTTTATTTGTATATAGAAAAATAAAACATTTCATTGTCTCACTTTTTTCTTTCGTTGTTGCATTGAATGCGAAAGCAGTGGAACAGGCATGGCTAAATATTTTTCGCGTGTTCTTTTCCGTGCCATTTGTTGCTCACTGCGGAGAAAAACACGCGAAAAAAGTATTAAAAGTATTAAGCCTTGCAGAGAGTAACTGTGCAAAATCATCCCTGGGGATTAACGCATCATTTGAACTCGGGATAAAAAGTTCATCCCAGTGGAGTATTTGAATGGACCAACCGTTGTTCCGGTGAGGTGCAACTGTGGGGACTAACAGTTGCCCGCGAAGGTGTAAATGTGAGGACTAAATGTTAGTCCCTTGAGGTGTTCTGCGGGGACTAACTGTTAGACCCGGTGCCGTTTGTCCTTAAAGAGAGTAATGGCTGTGGCATCCCCATTAGTCCCCAAAAGGATGAACCGCACACCCTTTTAACACCCTTTTGCTTTAGAGTGTAGGAGAAGGGCGGTTTGCAGGACCGGCACACCTTCTTCGCGTCGGAAAAGAAGTCTACGCAAGCGGGAAGACCCCCTGATGTAGCACAAAAGTGTGCCACGCGCACCACCGCAGCGCAGAATGCAGCGCTGTCATGAGAAAGCCGCTGCGCGTGGCCCCCGCAAATAAGGCAGCCTGCATACGATACTGCACGACAATTTCGTGATTCCGGTAAATACTTTCACTGGGCTTCAGGCAAAATCGCAAGTATAAGATTTGGTGGTGTAAGCAGCGTTCCTGAGACAGCCTCTCGTGCATTGTGGTTTTTTCATGATGGTACTGAAGTTGTGACAACTATACTAATTACAAGTAAATGAAACCCAATAAAGTGACCATCAATTACGTGCACTCAACAGCTGCCCTGCCACTCCCGAATTAAAGAATAAAATCATCATGCCCATCTAAGAGTTGAGCATGGTGATCTCTCTGATGCTGTTTTCTGCTTGCTGAGACGTACTAACGACAAGGTAATGACGAAATACCACTAAACATTACCGAAGAATAATCTAGCTGAACGCAGCCAGTATACTTCAGTGAACGGTAATAGCAGTTTAACCACTGGTACTATTTATTCTCGTGTTGGCCTTGTGATTACGCTTTCTTCGAAAAATGCCTTTAGCGCATTCGTGATCCCTTTATAGTGCATTAATACGTATATTCTTGGGGGCATCATTAATGATACGCACTTCATAAAAGATATATGGATGCTCTGCACCACTACATTGAAAACTGAATAAGAATTAAACGTGAAATTTCGCTGAATTCTCTGTTGGCATACATTTAATGAAGTAACAGAAATATGACACAGTAAAATCGTTTCTCTTGCTACCAAACTTGGACGTTATAATGACTCGAAAGAACATCCTGGTGTTCGCCTTAAGAGTGCCGTACGTCTAGATTGAATGTGGGCCATCTTCTTGCGGCTAGTTTTACCACAGCCGAGAAGATATGCTTGGTACAGTACATTGTTTATATCAATTTCTATTCATACAAACTAAATGTGTAAAAAAAACGTCATACCAGTGTATAACACATGACGGTCAGCTCAAAAATGAAACGAAAGAACAAGAAAGTAGACGACACAAGCGCTTGCGTCATGTACTTCCTTGTTTTTTCGTGTCCTCTTTTTGCGCTGACCGTCATGAGTATGTTCCAACTAGCCCAATTTGCTACATTACTTGAGTCTTTAACTTTACAATATCTTCGTGCAGCGCTAAAGCTGCCAACCGAATAAGCTTTCTCGAAGAAGGTCCAGCACTGTGAAATTTCACTGAAGTAACTACAAAGCTTCCCCATTGCTAAGCACCTGTGGGGAAAAGCTAAGCCAACTGAAAGTTGCACAGAAAGATCGTAGGTGTCAAAGTGCTTTGGTGTTTTACTGGAGTCCATAGGCGGAGAGTTTTCATTTTTCCGGAGGGGGCGGGGGGCGCGACTTGCCCTTCCATATTTCTCTCTTTCTCTCTCTCTCTTTCTGTATATATAAATAAAAAGAAGCAGACACACGTCAAAAAAAAAGAGTGGTTTCTTTACGTTTCGCCGTGGGTTCGGCCTTCGTCAGAATTGTATTCTCAATAGCACTTTCGTGTTCTGCAAAGCAGTCGCTACCCGGTTTAAGACTTTTTACTTGTCATAGCTTAAGTGATCGCTTTAGTTGTTCATCAACACGACATATTCTGTACATACAAATCCGTTTTAGGGGGAATTTTCTACTGAATGTTTGACTATATGTCGCTGGCCCATGATCCGAATTTTAAAAGCCTGAAATGAAAGATGAAAAAAAAAACTTTCAGGATGCTTGAGCTTCGCCTTCAAAAGTACAACGCGGTAGCGTAATCGGGCACCGCGCGAACCACCTCCTCAATTGCTAGCCCGGCTTCGGTTCCACGGTGCAGGCCTCAACCATGCCGTAAGGAAACGGACGACTGGGCGCGTAAGATCGTCCGTTTCAGATTATCCTTGAATGGCTCCTGCAAGTACAGTTGTAAAGTGCTCACTACAGCTTAATTTTTCCTTTTGCGAATCAGCGAAGGGCCCACTACGCGTCCGTAAAACAACAAGCCAACTTACGCAGCTGCCCACTTTGTTATGGCGTTTGGATCACGCAACGAAAAACGTACTTCAGAACTATGTAACAGGTCGTGTGCCCTCTCTTGGTTGTATACACACCAAATAAAAACAATTATAGAAAATTGAACTTACGTCAATCAGGCGAGAAAGAACGAAGACGTGAGAGCTGTTGCACGTGCTTCGCTCTCTCCGCCATCAGCTACACAACACTTGGTTCCAGCATAGAATACTTTTCACGAGACGGTGCTAGATTTTCATGCTGAAAGCTACGTTCCCCGTGAGTACTTGACAGCCGGCATTAAAGGCGACACGCATTTCGTGACTTGCTGAATTGCTCGGAGTTTTTCGGTATGTCAGCAATTAGCGACACTCGGCAGTAAAGGGTTATTTATGACTGAACACTTTGTAATCGGTGGGCCTTTAAAACACCCACTCGTAGCGCAATTCACATGTTTCCACACCTAGCGCGATTCATACAGGCTTTTTCTTTTTTTTATTTCCCCTAAACACTTTCAAGCACTAGCATGGATTTGTGGGAGAACACCTGCTTGTAATGGAAATGGCCTGGATTCGATTCTCACTCAGAGTATTTTTTATTGTTTATTTCATTTGCATTTTGATTTTTCTTGTTCATGCTGGCTTCTTGTAACGCTCGCGTTAAAAGAAGCGGCCATAAACAGCCCCTGTAAAATATGCCAGACAGGACGGTCAACTGTGCGTTGCCAATGGACGGGGACCTAAGCCAGGCTCCTAAAGAATATTCCGGGCAGGCGCCAGGGGGGGGGGGGGGGGCTAGGCCTCCCATGAAGCAGTCCGGCGGGGGGCCCGAGCCCCCCCAGGCCCCCCCTACTCTCCGCCTATGCTGGAGTCATTACTTTTTGCAGCCAATTCAACATGAACGGTGTGGTTGGAGTCAACGCCCTCGTGTGGGTCGCCGTCGCATTAGGTAATTCTGAATACCATGCACACAATGTTTTTGTTCATTAGCACGTGGTGTTTTCTATTCAGGATTGGGAAAATGATCATTTGCTCTATGGGAATAATCTTAATGATGCACCCACCTTTGTGACAGCGTCTCCTCTCACGCACTGATATACTTTGTTGGTGACAGAAGATTTAACTCGCTTATATTATGGCTTCATTGAAATAAGTTGGTGTGATGAATTTACAATTAAACGTATTTGGTATATTCGCGTATTTGTGAAATGAGACAAGACTTTCTTTAATTTTTTTTTCGTCTGAAACATACAACATACAAATAAACATACATAAACATACAATTAGAGTGGCTAGTGACAAACTTCCATTACGTTAGGCTTGTGCTTTCTGCTTCAGACACGTTGTCATGTCTTTCGTTTTCTCTTAAGGACTGGTAAACAACACTTAGCATATAATTTTTTTTACGTGTGAGCGGTAATATCCTGCATAAAAGCAACGTATGATATCATCCATCGATTTATTGACCTGGGGTTTGGCGTACTATTTCATTCATGATAAAAATAACGTGATGCGCGTAAAAAGGGGCCTTTGATTGTGTCCGGTACAAAATTCATAAACAAAGGCGTTAAAATGTAAAGTTCCTCGCAGAAGTAACTAAGAGCTGTCATGCTTATTAGGATAATTATGCAAAAATAGGTAAAAAAATAAATATTGGAGGCTGCTTTATCCAAAGCGTTACCAAAAGTGTAGCCGTCAATGTTTTACATTCCCTAAAGCAGAGATATACATAGTAATTTTATGATTTACTGCCTATGCTTCTATATCTCCTTAAATGTTGGCAATACCATTGCAAAGAAAAAAATGCCAAATGTCTCTGCACTCCACGACAAAAAAAAAGCCGTTTGAATTTGCCACTTTCTACTACAGTGGCAGTGGTCTAATTACGAGGTGTGAATTCGCAACACAAAATACATTTCCTTTGTATTTTTCTTTACAGCTGTCCTGATCAATGAAGCTGCTGCTCTAGGAGGTGGTGTCGGAGCTGGCAGAGCAATCGGCGTAAGAAGTGAATGAATCCAAAATACAGCCAGACTCATGCCTAAATCCGGAAGTTAACGATTCGGAATTTGCTTTAAATAAAGCGATGAAAGATAACTTTATGTTGTTTTTTTATTGTGGGGTTTACTGTCTCGAGGCGACGCAGGCTATGAGAGACGCCGTAGTGGAGAGCTCCGGATGGAATCGACCACCTGGGGTTCTTTAAACGGACATTTAAGAAAGAAAAGATTTTTTTTCGTACTACTAAGTTACTCTTTCACAATACCAAAATTACCAAGCTTGCCAGGAAAAGACGCTTGGCAAGCGAGAAAGCGCGCAAAAAGAAAATGGCGGTGGCTGGACCACCTTGAAATTCCCGCACCAAACACCGAGACGCCATAGCATCTGACTACGTCTCTTTGGGCCTACGCTGTTCCTAATTTATAAATACCTGCTCGTTCCTGTCGAGCGTCCTTCTTTGTGCTTCAGCGACGCGCTACACGTATCGGGCTACTCGTCGTTCTTCGTGTGAAGTTCCAATTTCTTGCTATACCATTCACTGCATCGCACTTGCGGCGAAACTGAGTTTTTTAGCGCATATATTTTAGAAGCAAAGCTCCTTAGGCTCGCACGATGTATGTTGTCGCCGTCGTTGTCGTAGGTCCCCGTCTCAGCAAGCGTATCGATCAAGGTCATGAGTTCGTGCGCAGAACCGTTCGTAGAGCGCACGCAGATCGCGTACCGACCACGCACATGTGTTGCGCTGCGGCGGCGCCGCTCCAAAACCCCTCTCCGAGGAAGCGCATGGCGTCATGAGCAGAACTGTTCTCAGAGCACACGCAGTGCACTTGCCGACTGCGCGCAGGGGTTGCGCTGACGCCGCTAGTACCTAGAGCGCGAATGCAAACCGTCTACAGTGCGCTGCCTTGTTCGCAAGCCGCTGGTATACTTAGACTGTGCAGCGCTAGCGCATCGATCAATGGCGCTACACTTAGCAAAATAAAATAATGTAGACTGGCTTCGAAGGAGCTTCGCTCCGTGAGCAGCATTGACTTCGTAGATCTGCAGTAATCCTGTTCTTTCAATTCGGAAAAATTAGTTACTTAATGCACTTTGAGCCTTTCTATCTACTTATCTCTCTAGCCGTCTACGTCTATGTGCTGTCGTGCTTTCGCTTCATTAAAATCATGTAGACCAAATTTGGCATGAAAAGGGAAGGACGGTTTGACGATCGTTGCTATCCGGTCATAGCATGAACAAATTGACCTTTCGAGGAAGGGTATACCTTTCTCAAGGAATACTTATGGCTTAAACCGATTGCAGTACCAAGTTCCTAAATATCGAATGCGCTTATGCTTGCGATACTGAGTTGAACACTATAACAAAAAGACATTGAAATCTAATTTAATAAGTAGATCTACATGTTCTTCAATTAGGTGTGCCGTTCTTGCAGTCATGTTTCCTTTCTCTTTTCCTAGTTTTGTTTTTCTCCATTTCGTACTCTTTCTTTTGTTTATTTTTTTTTCTGGCTTTGTTTTTTTGTTCAGCTGAAGAATGTCAATATTTGGTAATAAAACCTAATCTATGTGGTCGTTATCATCTTTTTTGTGTCAACAAAGTTCTTTGCGAGTACATAACTGTAGTTTTTATTAGTGATGTTTCTTGGCAGATGCAAATGTACGGAGATATAGAGATATGTGCAAATGTTGTATGTAAATAGACCTGGGTATGAACGTGTACATAGTGCCACGCGCGTTTCTCATTTTTTGCTCTATTCGGTTTTCGCCCTCAAAGGCCGTCAGCAATGCTCAGCGCAAACCACGCCTCATTGTTCTAGAAGCTTCGCGATCATTGTAGATCGTTTTGTTAAGATTGCGTGCAAGACGCGAACACTCGAGCTTATTCCAGAGCTTGCACGACAACCAGTGATAAGACTGGAATATTCTATGGCACGCCTATAAATTCCGACGCGCTTCACCGCTTGTCAGTTGATCGACGGCCGACGCTCTGTTCGCCGCTATCAGTGCCAGCGTGTATTGCTGTAATCTGACTTTCAGTTTACCGGCCACAAGTTTCATCTTGAACATACCGACTGCTGCTTGGGTCAACGTCACGACCACGTGACATCTGGTGGAGGTGCTGCTCCTTTCATGTACCGAACGCCCCCGTCAAGCCGTGAACCCAGCCCAAGTCACCAAGAAGAAACCGACACAGTCCAGGAGAGTCGAGCTAGCCGGAGACTACAAGGACTGGCACCACAATACGGACTCCTACCGGAGAAGCGGAAAGGCACGGCGACGAAGACGACAGGCACGATGACGGCCGCTGCGTCGCCTGCAACGATCGTGATCCAGCCACCGAGAGAGCCACCGACTTTCCATGGATCACCAAGCGAGGACCCCGAGACCTGGCTGGAGACTTATGAACGAGTCGCGGCTTTCAACAACTGGGACTTCGACGAAAAGCTGCGTCGCGCCTACTTCTACGTAGAAGACGCCGCGGGGACGTGGTTCGAGAACCGTGAATCCACGTTACAAACATGGGATCTCTTTCGGACGACGTTCCTAAGCCCGTTCACCAGCGTGGTCCGCAAGGAACGAGCCGCAGCTATGCTGGCGACCCGTGTGCAGCTGCCCAATGAAAGCATCGCTATCTACACGGAGGAGATGAATCGACTGTTCCGGCACGCCGACCCCGCCATGGCTGAGGAGAAGAAGCTCTGGTTCCTGATGCGAGGTGTCAAGCAAGAGCTGTTTGCGGGACTTGTCCGCAACCCACCCAAGACTGTCGACGAATTCCTTACCGAGGCCACGACAATCGAAAAGGCACTTGAGATGCGGACAAGGCAGTGCAATCGCGCCTCGTCAACAACCAACTACGCCGAAGCTCATGCCCTCAGCACCAACTACCTGCGCGAGACCATCCGAGCGATCGTGCGGGAGGAGCTGCGCAAGCTGTTGCCTTTGCCGCAGCCTCAAGTGGATTCGATCGCCGACATTGTCCGCGAGCAAGTTCATCAATCGCTCGGAATTCCCGAACCACCGCAGATTCATCCGGAGGCCATGACCTACGCCGCTGTGGTCCGCCGTCCTGTGCCCGCTCCGCGACAACGTCAAGACAGCGCATCGCCACAGTTCAGCCGCCAGACACCGCCGCCGCCACCACCACCGACGCCCTACCGTCCTCCTGTCGGCCAGCGCTATGCGCCGCGCTACGCGCCAAGGAAGACGGACATTTGGCGCGCCCCTGACAACCGCCCGCTCTGCTACCACTGCGGGGAGGACGGCCACACGTTCCGCCGCTGCCAGTACCGACAGATGGGGCTACGCGGATTCGCCGTCAACGCGCCGCGTCCGCAGCCAGGCGAACGGCCTCGCGACATCGACGACTACCTCGCCGGAACACAGTGGCAGCAACGACGACCTTGCCGCTCGCCGTCGCCCGGCCGCTACATGTCACCGCACCGCCGGCAGTACACTGGCCCAAACCGGGGCCGGTCGCCTAGCCCGTATCAGGGAAACTAAGGGGAGCAACCGATGGAGGTGCGGTTGCTGTACGACGAAATGCCGAAGATCCTCCGCGGCCGCCGACGACGACAACGCGACAATACCTACAGAACACGACGCGAAGCAGACGGAGCCCTACCGACGAAGATGGGACGGCGCAAAATGCAAGCAGAGCAACATTTCGACGCAGCCGTGATCCGACGCCGCGACCCAACCGCAACGCACGACGACGAACCAGTGACCTCGACGTAATATTCGATGGCCACAACGTCACCGCCCTCGTCGACACTGGAGCCCACTATTCCGTCGTCAGTGGCCCTTTCGCGGCGAAGTTGAAGAAAGTGAAGACTGCTTGGCAAGGCCCTGAAATCCGGACCGCTTGCGGTCATCTAACAACGCCGGCCGGTGTGTGCACGGCGAGAGTCACCATCAATAACAGGACTTATCCTGCGAGCTTTGTAATCCTACACAACTGCTCCAGGGATGTGATACTTGGAATGGACTTCCTAAGTGACCACGGCGCCGTCATCGACCTAAGATCTGAGTCGATAACACTAACTTCAGAAAAAGCTCTGCCTACCCAGACGACGCCGGGGAACCATGCATTGAATGTGATAGAAGAGCACGTCACCGTTCCGCCTCTCTCCAGCATCATAATTTCCGTCAGCACCGAAAAGCCCGCAGACTTCGAAGGCGTCATCGAGGGCGATCATTACCTGCTTGTAAACCGTCAGATTTGCGTCGCAAGAGGCATCGCCGAGTTGCGTGATGGCAAAGCAAAGGTACTGCTGACAGCCACGAATATAGGCACCTTAACATTGGTATGACGGTCGCCCACATCGAGAAATTCATGGACACCAGCCACGCTTTCGCCCTCTCCGATGCTACCGAACCTGCTTCGACGAATCGAGGTCCCAAACCAGATTTCGACGTCAACCCGAACCTTCCGAAAGTCAAGCAAGACCAGCTAAAGGCCCTGCTCCTGCCATTCGAAGACTGCTTCTCGGCGTCGTCAAGAATTCGACAGACCCCAGTCGCGAAACATCGCATCATTACAGAAGAAAGTGCTCGACCAGTTCGACAGAGCCCGTACCGAGTATCGACGCGCGAACGCGAGGCCGTGAAGAAACAAGTCGACGAAATGCTACGCGACGACATAATCCAGCCGTCCAAGAGTCCCTGGGCCTCTCCCGTGGTTTTGGTGAAGAAGGACGGCACGCTACGTTTCTGCGTCGACTACCGTCGCCTGAACAAGATCACGAAGAAGGACGTGTACCCCCTCCCACGGTTAGACGACGCCCTGGATCGACTCCACAACGCAAAGTAATTTTCGTCGATGGACCTCAAGACAGGCTACTGGCAAATCGAGGTCGACGAGAGAGACCGAGAGAAGACTGCCTTTATCACACCAGACTGCCTCTTCGAGTTCAAGGTAATGCCCTTCGGTCTTTGCTCGGCGCCTGCGACGTTCCAACGTGTAATGGATACCGTACTGGCAGGCTTGAAGTGGCAGACTTGTCGTGTGTACTTGGACGACGTCGTTGTGTTTTCCTCAAACTTCGACGAACACCTCCGGCGCCTTGAAGCTGTACTTCAAGCAATCAAGACCTCCGGACTCACCCTGAAGCCACAAAAGTGCCGCTTCGCCTACGAGGAGCTCTTGTTCTTGGGCCACGTGATAAGCAAGTCCGGAGTACGCCCCGACCCGCAGAAGACAGCCGCCATCGCTACATTCCCGCCACCCGCCGACAAGAAGGCCATGCGTCGATTTCTAGGCCTGTGTGCCTATTACCGGCGGTTCGTTAAAAACTTCGCCCGCATCGCCGAGCCTCTCACTAACCTCACCAGAACCGACGTCGAGTTCAAGTGGGAAACGCCGCAAGAGGAAGCACTTCAGGAATTAAAACGACGCCTGCAGACGCCTCCGTCACTTGCGCATTTCTACGAACAAGCCGAAACAGAAGTACGCACCGACGCAAGCAGTGTAGGACTCGGCGTCGTTCTTGTGCAGAGGATTGACGGACTGGAAAAGGTCATTAGTTGTGCTAGCCGGTCGCTATCAAAGGCAGAGGCCAACTACTCCACAACAGAAAAGGAGTGCCTTGCCATCATCTGGGCTACATTGAAGTTTCGCCCCTACCTTTACGGCAGGCCCTTCAAAGTTGTGAGTGACCACCACGCCTTGTGTTGGCTAGCTAACTTGAAAGACCCTTCTGATCGCCTCGCACGGTGGAGCCTGAGACTTCAAGAATTCGACATTACCGTCGTTTACAAGTCCGGGCGAAAACACCCCGACGCCGACTGCTTATCTCGCGCCCCCGTCGACCCGCCGCCGCAGGACGACCAGGAGGATGACTTCTTCCTGGGAACCATAAGTGCCGACGACTTCGCCGAACGACAGCGAGCCGACCTGGAACTCAGAGGCCTTGTGGAGTACCTTGAAGGCAAGACCGCCATTGTGCCGAAGGCATTCAAGCGAGGACTCGCTTTGTTTTTCTTGTGATACGGCGTTCTCATAAAGAAGAATTTCTCGCCACTTCGAGCCAACTACCTTCTCATAGTGCCTTCAGCATGGCGACCAGAAGTACTCCAGGCACTACACGACGACCCGACGGCTGGACACCTCAGACTTTCCCGCACGCTCGCAAGAGTACAGGAAAAGTACTACAGGCCGCGCCTTGCCGCCGACGTCGCCCGCTACGTAAGGACGTGCCGAGACTGTCAGCGACGGAAGACACCGCCAACAAGACCAGCAGGCTTCCTTCAGCCGATAGAGCCTCCTCGGCGACCGTTCCAGCAGATCGGGATGGACCTTCTGGGGCCGTTCCCAACGTCGACTTGCGGAAATAAATGGATCGTCGTAGCCACCGACTACCTCACCCGCTACGCCGAAAAAAAGCCCTGCCCAAAGGCAGTGCCGCCGAGGTAGCCAAGTTCTTCGTTGAGAACATCGTCCTTCGACACGGCGCCCCAGAGGTTCTCATCACCGACAGAGGTACGGCGTTTACGGCTGACCTAACCCAGGCGATCTTGGGATACAGCCACACAAGTCACCGCCGGACCACCGCGTACCACCCACAGACCAACGGTCTGACCGAGCGTCTAAATAAGACCGTCGCCGACATGCTGGCCATGTACGTCGACGTCGAACACAAGACATGGGACGCCATCCTTCCGTACGTGACCTTCGCGTACAACACGGCCGTACAAGAAACGACGCAGTTGACGCCATACAAGTTGGTCTACGGACGGAGCCCGGCAACGACGCTCGACGCCATGTTGCCAAACGTGACCGACGACAAAAACATGGACGTGACCTCCTACCTACAGCGCGCCGAAGAAGCACGACAGCTCGCCCGCCTACGGATCAAAAACCAGCAGAGGATTGACAGTCGCCGCTACAACCTTCGACGACGCCACACGGAATACCAACCCGGTGACCGTGTATGGGTGCGGACGCCAATACGCCGACGGGGACTCAGTGAGAAGCTTCTTCGACGATACTTCGGACCGTACAGGGTACTTCGACGCCTCGGCGCACTCGACGACGAGGTTGTCCCTGACGGCATTACGAACTCTCAGCGGCACCGTGCGCGACCTGAAGTCGTCCATGTCGTGCGCCTCAAGCCATATTACGCGCGTTAGTGAATTTGAGGACTTTACTTTTTGCATTATTATTGTACCTTGTTTATTGCTGTTATTTATTGTTGCATGCATTGGCCACCCCCCCCCCCGTGTTCTGTTTTAAGCATCGGGACGATGCTTTTTCAGATGGGGGCATTGCCACCCGCGTTTCTTATTTTTTGCTCTATTCGGTTTTCGCCCTCAAAGGCTGTCAGCAATGCTCAGCGCAAACCGCGCCTCATTGTTCTAGAAGCTTCGCGATCATTGTAGATCGTTTTGTTAAGACTGCGGGCAAGACGCGAACACTCGAGCTTATTCCAGAGCTTGCACGACAACCAGTGATAATACTGGAATATTCTATGGCACGCGTATAAATTCCCACGCGCTTCACCGCTTGTCAGTTGATCGACGGCCGACGCTCTGTTCGCCGCTATTAGTGCCAGCGTGTATTGATGTAATCTGACTTTCAGTTTACCGGCCACAAGTTCGGCCTAATAAACAGTTTCATCTTGAACATACCGACTGCTGCTTGGGTCAACGTCACGACCACGTGACGTGACATATATAGGCTGGAATATGTACAGATCTTGCATATGCATAGATGTGGCTATAGAAGTGTGTAGAAAATGTATTGTATTTTTTTTGTCTGTGCTTTATATACATGCTGTATTCTTGTTGTCAAACGAAGGGGGTAGGGACCCCGTCCAGCTGCTGCTGTGCAGCTTTTTGTTCTTCGCCCTTGCATTTTCTTTTGCTGTAAAAAAGGGAAAATGTGAAATAAACTTGGATTTGAACGTGAAAACTTGAACTTGACAATGACGTCGTGTGCATCGTCAAATTCTTTCCTACAGAAGCTTTTGGCACATAAACGTCTACCACGGCCCGTGGTATGCAGGTATGCGCCCGAGGTGACTCACAGCTAATATCTCACCAGGAACGGCGAGAACCGACATTGGCAACTTGAATGCGAGGGCGTTAAGAAAAACTGGCATCGCCAGTGCCGCTAGTGCTGGTCCAACGAGTCCAAGGCGTAAAAATCAGGATCCCCGCTCGAATCGAACACCGGTTTGTGCGTGGCAATGAGGTATGCCACCACAGAGCCACGCGAGGTCTTGGAATTGCTTCGGAAAAATACCCTGTGCAGGTGTAATGTAGATGCTATGTAAATTGTCGTTGCAGTGCTCGTTATCTAGTTTCATAGCAAAGCGACAAACCCATGTACAATATTAACCCGAAATGCCTACAGCCATTTCTGGTTAACGTCAATTATAGTTCTAGAGTTGGTTCCGCCTGTAAAGCAGGCTAATAAACATGCAATTTGCATTCCTGTGATTTAGAGATTCAGCAAGCTGTGTACAAGCGTTGCTCAACCCCAGTGGAATCAGCTAATAAACGTTACGAATGATACTCAAGTCATCACACTGCAAAATGAACTTTGTTTCGACAATACTGATCTGGTCTCTAACGTGACTGCAGATGTTACGTCAGCCTGTAAGCTACCCCTTAAATATTAATGAAGTCGGCATGCCCTCAACGGCCACATTGTGCACGCAACTATTACATTTATAAAAACATGTCGGTCTACCTCGTGACGCTTCGCTGACAGCAAAACAAATGCAATTTTATCTGCTACTGGCTGACTGCTTCGCATGAAACCGACTCCAACAAGACGTGGGACCTGCCGAATTTGTGTTTGTACTTTTTGGTGAAAATAAGCTTTTCCTAATTGATTGATCGGCTGATTGATTGAAACTATCGGGCCACACGTTCTTTAAACGGTTACAATGCTAAAATAAGTTCGTAAAAGGACTGGTTGTCTCGTCTATCCTTTCGCACCACCTTATCGCATTCAAAACAGACTGCAGATATCTCGGTTCCGCAATCTCTAACAAGATATGCTGCTCCGCTTTGTGACACTGTTATTGCTGGCTTCAGCTTGATAGATGTCACTACGCACACACTAACGCTTTATGTAAGCCTAAAAATAATTTCATAGGTAATGTTCAAAAGCCAAGAGACCTCGAATGGAAGCCTGATTAGTGTCCTACAATTTAGCAACTCCCCAGATAATAATGTTTAAAAAACAAAGATCTGGGGTCTATGCAGGATGGCCCGAGCTTCTAGGGCACACGAGTTTGCTCCGAGCTCGCACTGCGGCGGTCATGGCACAAAGGCAGAGCGGAGCGCGTGATAGCAGCATTGACAAAAACGCCTACATGAACGAGCGCGGCGTCAAAAACGCATGCGGGGCATCTGCGGCGGTAATCAAAGAAACACCGCGGCGTGCGAACACGTCAGCGCCGCCGCTCAGTCCACATTTCAACAGTGCAGCGACGTCAGCGTGATTGTCGCGCTATCTTTTACCAACTCATCATTGCGTCTCCCACAGGCGTGTTCGTGGGCGTTCTTCCACTTTCGGGCATGTTCTTTCGTTCCAACCGCAGCATAGAAATTTCCACTCTCGAAGGCAACAAGGGTGCACACGCTACACTCTCGTGCAGCTCGTTTCGCTTCTATCAAATATTGCGGATAAATATACGGACATGTTGTCACCAGGGGCGCTCGAATCATTGCGGCAACGCGGCTGTGAGTGGTACATCGTGAGCTCGGTGAAATTGAATGCGAGACATCGCAGCCACGTGATGATATAACTTTCATTTCTTCGTGCGTGTGTTCACAGTCTGCGCGATAAAGCTGATAGATGAATCATGGCCCTCGCTGGCGTTGCGGCGTGAGCACTGCTCCTTGGATAGCGCAAACGCGGTGGGTGGACCCGATCTTCGCCGCGGGCGTCTGTCAATCAAACTGATTGACGCGTGAACTCGGGTACAAACTCGTTGATTCTGAGAAGGCCCTAGTTTAACTCGTGAGTGTCATGGTGCCGGTGTGACTGTGAAAGGGTTCATGCGGTGGACGCTAAGCAGCAGCTTCTTTGCATATAAAATAATTTGGTCAGCCTTTACACTTGTGCAAGGCTGGAAGGAGCTTTTGATCACCTAGCTTCTTCAGCGTTTTAAGTCGGCCGTCTACTCAGTCTGCTCGGTATACGCTTCGAAGTAAAGAACGCATCAGCTCCGTCTTAATTTTGATTATATTAATTAGGCAGGATTTAATTACGAAAACATTGAACAGTATTGTCTTGATTGGTAAGGTTTTAATTAAAACGACAATAATTACTTCGGTGCAATTAGCATGGTCTTGAGTAGTATGCAGCTAATTAACATAAACCTAATTCGCATGATCTTGATTAGCATAATATTGTTAAGGTCTAGTTAGGATGACTTTACTTAGCGTGCTTATAATTAACGTCGCGTTAATTAGCCTGGTATTAGTTAGCACGATCATAGCTTTACATGGCTTCATTAGCATGGTCTTAGTAAGGTATGGCTTCATTAGCTCGATCTTAGCATGCCTTGGCTTAATTAGCTTGTTCATAGCATCTCTTGACTTATTTAGCTAGGTGTACCACCCAGCCACTTAGCTAATCAGCCGGCCGCACGTTCTCGGGCAGCGAGCACACCATGAAGGGATGAAGAGGGCGCGCGCCAGTCGAGCAACGCGCAAGAATGTGCAGGCTCACCATAATAATTGTACACGTGGCCTCGTGTTTAGCTACGGTCGCGATATTGTAAGGTGCTCGGCCGGAACTAATCTCAGAGGCCACCGTGCTAATTATTCTAAAGGATACTTAGTACAGACATTAAAAGCTTCAAAACGAATTTAAACAGCCCCTGTCTTTAAAAAAGTATCACCAGTAAACCTTTCTGGCACTTTTATTGCATGGGTGCACTTCTGCACTCAGTGGAACGACAAACAAATGAAAGAAGGTGCCTCTGGTTTGAAAACACCGCCCAATTTTGACGACCGTCCTTGGCGTGACGCCGCGTTCCATCGTAACCAATGGAACGCAGCGCGCGTTGAAGGGTGGATCTGACCTTTTCGTACTGTTAGCTCGTTCAAAAGGGGGGTGTCGCCAGGGCTCGGAAAGATCCCGAGTTTCGCCAAGCTCGGGCCATCCGGCATAGCGCCCCAGAAATAAGCAGTGTGCCTGTGGATTACGTGGTTATGGTTCAAATGGTCCCGAATACTTTATGCAACTAGAAAAAAAGATAGAATGAAGAAGGGGTATTTTCGAGTGGTGGTTTCCTTGTTTGACACAACTTTATTTAAAACATGTTAATTGAAAAGAATAAATGACTGCCAGTTGGGCATGTTGGTAAAGGTTCATGGTTATTGGGGTTTTATTTTGTTATTTTGGGGGGTTTTAACACGTGCCTGCCTGCTGTATGCAATCGGTTATCGTAGCGGTTTTTTTGTTGATTTATTTGTTGATATATACTATTCGTGATAATAAGGGTAGTTTGTGGTGAGGTGTATTCATGTGATGCCTATAAGAACGTTCTTTCCGTAATAAAACTTTTCAGTTGCTAGTAAGCGCTCCGTCCTGTGTCCTTTCTAAGTCTTCGTACATTTCGCGCTTGTTTCATCATGAAGAATGAATGAAAATATGGTTTTAATTAAGGCGGTGTCATAGAGAGATAAACACATTTTATGTTGCCGCAATGCGCTATCCCGTACTGGCAGACCATTAAAGTGTTTTTCAATAGTATCCACGTACTAGTATGCACCCACTATTGTGATTGTGCTTGAGCTGAGTATTTCCGGCGAGAACATTACCTGTCAGTCTTCTTTCAGCAAAATTACGAGAATTTCGTTATCTTAAAAACCTCCTCAACATGCATATCGAGATTGCTAGGAGTAGTATATAAACACCGCAATAGGGACAGCATTGTACTGAAACCATAAATTTGGTATTCAACAAGATACCTTGGTCAGTATGCACTGATATCGTGGTGGCTCCGTACAACATTTATGCTTTAGATAAGAAAAGGTACGAGATTCAAAACCTTTACTTTAGATTGGCAGCTTCGTCTTTGTCTGATCAGCTTAGTTGTTTAAATTCTATAATTTTATTATCTATAGAAAACGTTTTTCTGAAAGCAGTTGATTATCTAGTGGAAATAATCGTAGGCATTCTATTTCACCTTATAGAGGATTTGCTCATGGCCCCGTACCTCAAAGTATTTCATTAAAATGAGCTAGTTTAAAATCCACCGTGAAACAGGTGTACTAATGAACTTAATTTACTTGCGAACTGCCGCCGTACTTTGCGCCGAGCCACAATTGACAGTAGCGCGCACATCGACGGCTCTGATGGTCTCAGAGGACTTTCCTTAATTACCAATTCCCTGCTAGTTTAATTAGAAAAAAGATTCATTAACGCATAAAGTGTTCATCAGTAAAGACTTTTATCATTTTAGCCAGTGGTACCACATATTCTCGTGTTGAACTCGTTATTAGGTTTTCTGTGAAGTCGTCACCCCGTTACAGAGCTGCAATACACATTCGAGAGTACGTTCTTTGTGATACAAAATTCAGAAGGGATATATGGATGCTCTGCAACACAACATAGGATGTCAAATGTGAAATAAAGGCCCAATCCCGCTAAATTTGTTACATTTAATGCAGTAACATGTGAACAGAGATCATAGACAACCACGCATTTGGCAGACGTATGACAGAGCCTTATTTGCTTCACTTGCTACCAAACTTGGAATGTAATCAAGGTTCAAAAGAACATTTCAGTTTCCGTCTTAACAGCTCAGAACGTCTAGTTTAATATTAGCCTATCAAATGGTGGCTGGTGATATCACAGCCGAAAAAATGGGGTTGGTAGACTCCACTTCGTTTATGTCAATTTATATCAATACTAACTCCATAACTCTAAATACCTCAGAATGGTGTATAATTCTTCAATACGTTCCTTACAGTGCACTAAAGCTAGCAACCAAATAAGCTTTCTCGAATAAAGTTTAGCGCTATGTCATTTCTCTGAAGCCTATACAACGCGTCCCCATCGATAAGCACTAAGTGGAGAAAAGCTTAGTCAACTAAGTGTTGTCCCAGAAATTTCTAGGTTAAAAAATTTCTAGGTTAGAAAATGGCTTGGTATTTTACTGAAGTCATCATTTCATGCGTATTTGCAGCCAATTCAACATGAACGGTCTCGTTGGAGTCAAAGCCCTTGTGTGGGTCGCCGTCGCAATAAGTAATCGTCAATACCGCATGCACAACGTTTTACAGCGAAAGCTGTATATGGCTAGGAGAAACGAAAAACCGTTCGGCATCTGTGTCACGAGCGGTCTCCATTGGCTGTGCTATCAGTTACGTCGTTCTGAGCGTCGTACCAAAGCTCGCGCGCCATTGGCGCGCGAGCTTGTGTACGACGCTCGCAAGGTCAAACGATGGATGGATGGATGCTATGAGCGTCCCCTTTATAACGGGGCGGTGACATGTCTGCCACCAGGCTCGAAAAAAAAATTTCTTTTTATGGTGGCCTAATGCCTTATCTACATTGATTAAATCTATGTTATTACAGCAAAGAAAAATATAAGTTCACGGTCCATCTCTCTGCTTCTTAAGGCAGAATGACCTTATTTTCCCCCTTCTTCATTTTTGTCCTTTATCTCTACTTTTCTGCCACCAATACTCTAACCGTCTCTTACTTATTTCTATCGCGGACGTGTTCAGCTTTCCATTGTTGTCCCTAAAACCCAAGGCTTCATGTAGACTCGTGTCCACACGTATATCTGGGTGGATATCGCCACATTCAATCAGTACATGTTCCATCGTTTCCTTAGTTCCCCCACAGCATGTACATTGTTCTTCTTCGTTACAGAATCTCGCTTTATAACTACGCGTTCTAAGGCAACGCGACCTTGCCTCAAACAGTAAAGCGCTTCCCCTTGAATTATCATAAAACCTCTCCCTCCTTATTTCGTTTTTTCCCTTTCGGTAGTCACCGAGAGCCGGCTTCTTTTCCATCGCTGTCATCCAATAAGTCCTCTCCGCCTCTCTGACTTTTCGCTTAATGCTCCTTGTTGCCATGTCGCCCACACTGCTAGCCGTATATTTACTGGTGAGCCTCCTAGTTCTTTTTCTCCACTGCGTGTCGACGCTTTTTTCTATACAAATACCTGAAAACCTTCCCTGCCAATCTACTCTCCTTCATTTTCCGCAGCCTCTCTTCAACGCTTGCAGCCACGGCGCGCCCCCTGGCGCGCCAAAGAAACGGCGTTGCGGGCAGCACAGCGTCGACGTGATTGCGGGAGCGCGTGCGCCGGGGCGAACGCCCGCTTTGGGCGAGAGTTTCTCCAGCGGCACTTTGGCTTCGGCTGCGACGTCTGTGACCGCCTGTGGTTCGACCACAACCTGGCAACGATAATTGTGGAAGGCTTCAGTGCAGCGTCGGGTTGAACCCACTGCTGAACACCGGGGCTGCACATTTCAGCTTCGCTGGTTTACCATTTGTACGGAGTGCTTGGGCGGTGTTTTTTTACAGCGAAAGCTGTATATGGCTAGGAGAAACGAAAAACCGTTCGGCATCTGTGTCACGAGCGGTCTCCATTGGCTGTGCTATCAGTTACGTCGTTCTGAGCGTCGTACCAAAGCTCGCAAGGTCAAACGCTTGCAGCCACGGCGCGCCCCCCTGGCGCGCCAAAGAAACGGCGTTGCGGGCAGCACAGCGTCGACGTGATTGCGGGAGCGCGTGCGCCGGGGCGAACGCCCGCTTTGGGCGAGAGTTTCTCCAGCGGCACTTTGGCTTCGGCTGCGACGTCTGTGACCGCCTGTGGTTCGACCACAACCTGGCAACGATAATTGTGGAAGGCTTCAGTGCAGCGTCGGGTTGAACCCACTGCTGAACACCGGGGCTGCACATTTCAGCTTCGCTGGTTTACCATTTGTACGGAGTGCTTGGGCGGTGTTTTTTTTTTTTTTTTTTGTTAATTAGCACGTGACGTTGTGTATGCAGGAGTGAGATAATGGTGCTTTGCTCTATGGCGAAAATTCTGATCATGTACCCAACTTCGAGACATCGTCTTCTCTCACGCAGTCATGTATTTGTTCTGTTGGCGATAGAAGCCTTAGTGAGGCGATATTATGGCGTCATTGAAATAAGTAGGTGTCACCTATATAGGTATAATGGTAACTGGTATATTATTGTTTCTGGCAACAAGATTTTGTTCACATTTTTTTTCGTCTGAAACGGGAACAAACAATACACAAGGAGATTCGCTGGTGACAATCTTCCATTACCTTAAATATAGGCTTTCCGGTTCAGGCATGTTCTCTTGTTTTTCCTTTTATTACTACGTTTGGTAATCTATTCTTAGGATGTGAATTTGTTCCCCTATCACTGTTAATATGCCTTACAGAGACAGTCTATGGTGTCAAGAGCCCATTTATTGACCTGAAGTGTTGCGTACCATTTGATTGAGCTGAAGAACAATGGTGGACGAAAAAGAAGGAGTCATTTTATTGTTTCCGGTACAAAATTCATATAGCAAGTGCGCAGAAAGGACAAGCGCATCGCAGCTATAGCTAAATGCTTTCAAGCTTCTAACGGGGCTGGCGTCATGCTTATTAGCAAAAATACGTATAATTAGGTCAAGGAAGAGGATATTGATGGTTGCTTCATGGCAAGCGTTACGAAAAGTCCAGCCGCTAATGTTTTATATTCTCTAAAGATGAGATCTGCATGGTAACTTTATGATGTACTGCCTATTCTGGTGGATCTTAAAATATCGCCATATCATACTTAATGAAAGACTGCGAGGTGTCGCTGCACTCCAAAAAAGAAAGCCAATTGAATTTGACTCTTTCTTGTACAGTGGGACTGGTCTAAGTATAAGGTGTAAATTGACAACACAAATTTCATTTGCGTTTTTTTTTCTTTACAGCTATCTTGATCAATGAAGCTGCTGCTCTTGGAGGCGGTGTTGGAGCTGGCAGAGCAATCGACCGTAAAAAGTGAATGAATCCAAAATGAAGCCAGACTCATGACTCCATCAAAAAGTTTACGAATCCACTTTCGCTTTTAAAAAAAAGTGATGATATAGAATTTTTGGCTTTTTTGGTTAAATATGTTTATCGTCCCGAAGTGCCTCAGCCTATTAGAGGAGCCATAGCACAGTAGTCGGGATGGATTCAACCCCCTGAAGTTTTCTTAAAGGGACTTTAAACAAAAACAAAAGCTTAAAGGGGCACTGCAACACTTTTTTAACATGGTCGGAAAACGCTGCATATCGGTATTCGAGGATCATGAGAACACGCGAGCCAAATATTATTGAGCAGCACGCGCCCTGGAATTCACAATTAATTCTCAAAGTGAGCTAAAAATTGGTTTCCTTTCTCTTTTCTCGACAAATGACGCTACAAGCTCAAAAAATCCCTCGTCACAGCCAATGTATCAGCCGTTGGCTGATTTGAGCATGGCGAGCTTGTCCACTAGTACGTGGACCTTGTTAGTTAAAAGTACTACCTATTTAGTCAAAGGCTTTACTTCGTCGGGTAGTGGGAAGTACGACCTCGTTAGTTAAATGTACTACCTCCTTGGGTAGTTATAAGTACTACCTAGTTAGTTAAACGCACTACTTCCTCGGGTAGTGGAAAGTACGACCTCGCTACTTAAATGTACTACCTCCTTAGGTAGTAAAAAGTACTACCTAGTTAGTTAAAGCACTACTTCGTCGGGTAGTGGAAAGAACGACTTCGCTCGTTAAATATACTACCGCGACGGCTAGTTTAAATTGCTACCACAGTAGTTTAATGCACTACTTCGTCGGGTAGTATCATGTATGAAATAGCTAGTTACAGGTACTGCCTCCTTGGGTAGTGAAAATAGCTACCTCTGTAGTTAAAAGCACTACCTCTTTTGGCAGTCAAAAATACTTCCAAGCCAGCTGAAGGCACTACTTCCTTGGAGAATTCACTGCCTAACCAGTTAAAATCACTGCACTTTTGGGTAGTTAGAAGTACTCACTAGCTAGTAAACGTCACTAACCAAAGTACTGATCAGGTAGCGACAAGCATGCTCGTAAACATCACCACAAAACTATTCAACTATTCACATTCCGACAGAGGCACAAAGATAAAACGTGATGCTGCAGAGCAAACTCACAAAGTGCTTTTATGCAACACAGAGGAGACAATCCAGAGAATACAGAAATTTTATTTAATTTTTTTTCTGGTGATACCACACTCTTTCTTATTGCAGAAATCGCCCGCATGATCACCAAAGATGGAGCTTTCGATGCCGGTAATTCACAAAAATGCTCCACCAGACCGAACGTGTTCTTATTTTGTTGATCGTACTTGATATTGAACACCCAATACATCTCTAAAAGTAACACGAAGCCAGCGATGGAGTCTACCACTTCAAGCTCAAGTCCCTCGAACACCGCACAAAGAACCGTTGCGCCATCGATGTCCTTTGTGATAAGGGATGGGTACATGCCCTGGAATAAGATCGCAAAGCGTTAGCACACAAAAGCAAAATATTAAGCAATTAGTTATTTCTTACCGGCCCTTCTAAAAAGTGTGGCTTTTCTTTCACGAGAAATGCTAGAAGGTCTACCACACCGATGGCAAAGCGGTCTGCAAAGAGAGAAATGCACAATTGAACCTGACGCTCTGAGAACAAGCCATGGCAGAACAACCAGACTAATAACAGAAGGCTCATGAAAAGCAAGGAACTTGGAAGATGCTTGAGCTTTGCAAGTGGCAATAGCATAAAATGCCTTGTTCGCGTCGCCTTCTCAGCTGCTAGCCTTGCTTCGCTTCTTGTTCTATGGTCATAAAGTTGGCCGTTTGAACTATCCTAGAATGCCTACAGCTGCTCACTATGCCATAATTATTCCTCTTACGAACTGGTGAAATACCCAATACGCGTCTGTAAGACAACATGCACACGAGCCAGCCGCAAGCTTTGTTGATGCTGTTGCCGGTAAGGATGATTAACTCTTTGACAGTATTTTTTTCGCGACATGCGTCCCAAAAATGTGTATTTTTTTTACTGCTGAATTAAATTCTTCAGATGAATCTATTTAGGAAAAACCTAAATTTTTTGGATGACCATAAAGTGACATAAAAATCATTTGAGTTGTTACATACACATGCCTTATTCGCAAATAACAGGAAGCGAAATCCTAAAAAAGTGCAAGAGGGTAATAAGCGGTCACCCTTAGAGAAATTGGACACCAGACAGCCATTAGCTTTGAGGGCACGAGAAGCAATAACCGCCCGAAGGACGAAACCAAAACCAGTTGTACCACGGCGCGCTTGGTTGCGCAAGCGAAAGGTGGCGCGCCACTGTGCAAAGAAAATAAAAAGAACCATGGAGAGACGGGTGTTTGTTTACCTTCCGCGGCGACGAACTCTGAACGCTTCCGTGTTCTCAAAGCTCCCAAACCACCTGGCGCTGGTTTGAGAGCTTTAAAAACACTTCT
The DNA here is from genome assembly GCA_030522465.1 of Rhipicephalus appendiculatus. NCBI lineage: Eukaryota > Metazoa > Arthropoda > Arachnida > Ixodida > Ixodidae > Rhipicephalus > Rhipicephalus appendiculatus. The sequence continues at coordinate 45,674 of JALIZH010020187.1, forward strand.
TGTTTTGATAGCTGATCCATTACACCATAATTATGCTTAGCAAGGGTAGATTGTTGGCCTTGTTGGTGTAACATGATCATAAGTTAAGCGCGGCACTGAAGTGACGAGGACGGGACAGGGAGAACACACACGAGCGCTCGTGTGTGTTCTCCCTGTCCCGTCCTCGTCACTTCAGTGCCGCGCTTAACTTATGATCATAATTATGCTGTAGTGGAGCACTGCGTACGTGTAATCGCGCTGTGAAATATAATAAAATTCTGCAGACGACTCACCCTGGAGTACGGCGAAGGAATGAAGTTGTCTCGTGGAATTGCGCGCAGCTATTTTCTGCTCAGTTCGTCCTCTTGCGGAAGTTTAAAAGCGCGCACCTTGCACGTCGAGTCGTAATTTCCACGGCACTGAGGGACGCAACACTTGTTCGACATGATGAAGTCAGTGCACGACACACAATACAGCACTCACGACGTCGCAAAAACGGGACATTGCACTGAGGGGACCGACGTACCATCGTGTGACACCGAGAAGTAAACTGAGGTGCACGCTGTTTCACCGCACTATCTGTCCTCCGTCAATGAAAATAGAGCTCTTCTGACTGAACCATTTCCCCATTGGAAGCTGATATTTCACTGAAATATAACTTTCGTATGATTAATGCAGCTTTGTTTGGGCTTTTGTGTTTCATTATTCAGACAAATGCAGGCAGTTTCTAAATGACTACTAGCGCACGTGTGTCAATTTGTATCCATCCGCGCTTAACCCCAAAAGCGGGTGGCCGGGAAAGCCGGTTTTCCCAACACTACCTGTTTTCCCCGCCGCCGCCGGTTGGTGACGTCAGCACTCGGAATGCGGAGAGCCCTTCGGCCTTGAAAGTCTAGGTGGTGTTGAGCAGACCCGAATGCCCCCCTCTCCCATCCTCTCTCGCATTCCGTTTCTTTCACTCCCCACACCCCACTTAGTAGTCAACTAGTTCAAAACACCAAGTGAACTTTCTGGTTAGTGAAGGGAGCACTTTACGACCTTTACTAACTGGTGGCTAGTAAAAAGATTTCGCGAAGGTAGTAAAATACGCTCGAAACTAGTAAATGCATGCTTTTACTCACCATTTACTAACTTTTTTTCTAAGAGTGCAGAGCAAGATTTTATAGTGCTACGGTGACGCCGGCTGAAAGCACAGATTCCCCTAGCGACACTCAAGGCATGTCGCAGTTCGACTGAGTCGAGAGCCGCTTCCCGCTGTTCACGTTTCTTTGCATCGCGATAATACGCCGTTATATTTGTACTAAACGTGCGCAGTTTGCGTGCACGCGTGAGTCGTAATATCTACTATTATTGACACGCGGCCTGCGAAAGAGTACGGCAATGAGTTGGTGCCGCACACTACAGGCATATTGCGCGCAAATTACTGCTGTAAAGCGAAATAGCTGGCGTCGCGTTGAATACACGCCGTAAAAGTACTTACTCGTACACTTTTAGTGGGCTCATAGTTTTTCCTTTTAATTGCAATCACTGGCGGCGGAGCTCGACGTTTTCCGTTGCGGATGGAAATCTGTGCAATCTGAAAACTCCGCAGCGGCACGATTCCCGCGTCGTGTTGTGATCTTCTAAGACAGTGCTGAATAATATCTTCTTCTTGCGCTGATTGTTTTCGCATCTAAAGACGGCGCAGTGGTGCCCAGACGACTTTTTGTAAGCGGGAGCGGCGTGAATAGGTGCTTTCTCGTATGTTAAAGTCCCAGAGACACCGCTTGCCATGTTAACTTGGCGCACCAGATACACGTTTGGCAGTTCAGAAAAAAAAATTGCGTCTGGGGGGCGAGAGTATGCCGCCGGGAGCCTAGGCGCCTGGGTACGAGATAGGCGTGCTCTGGTCTACACTGTAAAAAATATTTTCTGAAAAAAACCGAAAATGTCTGGCAACTCTCTTGCCAGAAAATATCTGTAAAGCTATGTTTTCTGTTTTCTGGGTTTTCTGTGTTTTTGCATGTTTTTTTTTTTCGTTTTACGTTTACATAAATTTTACAGAAATTGTCTGCTTAAAACACAATTTTCAGTTCTGGCTTACAGAAAAAACTCTGTTTTCTGTTCGTCTTCTTTCGGTTATTTCACTGCTAATTTCTGTTTTACTGTACAGAACTTTCATGCTTAAAAACATGCTTCAGTTTTCAATAACAGAAAAAAAACTCTGCTTTCTGTTGAGATTTTCCTGTTATTTCGCTGCTATCATTTTCGCTTACAGACACGTTGTAAGCGCTAGTCTGCATATCAAGTAACAAAGAATACATGTTTTCTGTTATTGCCTTCATGTTATTTAATTACTGACTTGAAGTTTTGGGAGCTTCACCCGCAGGAAAATGTTTCGAGCACCCTAGTAAAAAAAATTAGGCAGATCTCAAGTACCATGGGAATCGATGTTATGCCAAGCATCCGGAGGTAAGGTGACTGGATTGTAATTTTTTTATTGAGCGAAAGATTATGAAATGACGCTAAAGATATGTGGAAATGTTGCACGCACAGACATGTCGAAGAGTCGCATATGTTTCATATAACCAGTTGTTTACAGTTGCGTAACGATGCCAACGGAAAGAAGGATATTGCCAACACTAGAAGCCGTAAGCTGATATGTAGAGCTTGTGCTTGCAAGGATGGTAGCACTGGATAGTGCTACGTACACCAACTACAATGGATAGCGCTTAAGTATACAACTGACGTTAACCCGACATGACTCCTTCGTCATAGGAGTACGTATGTAATGTTTATAAAATGAGATAGCCAGCCCTGCAACCACAATATAAGTTTCACCAAAAATACGCCAGCACAGGGTGTTCATCTAAAGCAGTTTCGAGACCTGACGTGGCTCTGTGGTAGAATGCTTGATTCCCACGCAGAATGCTTGGGTTCGATTCCAGCTGGGGCTCTAATTTATATTATTTGTATTCCTCGCGTCAACGCCGCCGATGTCCGTTTTTCATAACGCTGTCGCCTTTAAATTACCAATGACAACGCCACCGATGTCAGTTTCTCCTACCGCGCTTCCCTTTAAATTACCAATGCCTGTTCTCGCCATTCCTGGGTAGATATAAACTATCAAAGTCCTGTGGCGCATACCCGCATTTCGCGGCCCGTGGTATACGGGTATGAGCCACACGTGTCTGGAGAAATTAGTTTGACGACGTACGCGACGGGATTTTCACGTTATTCATGTCATGACCAGCCAGACATATTCGTCAATAACTCTTACCCTCCCATAAAAATTTTGGTCTACCCCAAGGTAAGGAGGCCATCACGGGAGTACCGAGAAGTAGGCGGCTAGATAGATAGATAGATAGATAGATACGTAGATAGAAACGCAGAAGTGCTTACAGTACGCAAAGAAATGCTTTGCATTTAATAACGCAGTAAAAAACAGGCACGTTACACTGGATTCTCATTTCATATTAAAAAAAAAGCATCTTTATTTAAGCACAGAAAATGTCGCATATAAGGAAACAGCTTCAAAATTACGAAAACAGCATACCACTTGGCACTGTAGATTCAAACTGGATTTCGAAAATTTACGCACAGATATATATATATATATATATATATATATATATATATATATATATATATATATATATATATATATATATATATATATAAGTTCGTGGTCTCGTAGAGCTTTCATTAAGTCGGCCACTTTTAGTCTGAGGTAGTGTTGCTTCCTTGACTTCTCAATCTTGGTCCCTCTGTCTCGGTTGAGTGCTGCGATTGCCCTAAAAGAGAATAATGATGGTTTTTATATCGGCTACTGCATCGCTATGCTGAACTCAATTGGGCACACTGAGCACAACAACGATTATGTTGGTAAAGCGCTCAAGAAACACTCGCATTGCCTCTTAAAGGTCTGTTGTGTGGAATCAGTAAAAAAAAATAACCACATGATCCAGATGGCAGTTCATTTCTAGAAAATTACATAATGCTTCACAAAATGTCACTTCTTGCAGTGTAACGACTCGGAATGAAAGAATGCTCTTCACAGAACAAGGTCTCATAGAACAATACAAACACGCACATACAACCACATATATATAGTGAAAGCTCGTTAGTTCAGACTTCACGGGGCCGGAAAAGAATATCCCAATTAACGGAATGCCGAATTATCGAGAGTATCAATAAAAAAGATTAACAAGTGTCTAACACACTGAAAAAAAAAAACAAAAAAACAACGCAATCATTGTCATTCAGGACATCGTTCACAGTGTCCGCGATTCAAGACCCCTTTCAAGACAGCCCTTTCAGGCCTAAATTTCAGGCCCAGGGTCTTTTAGCGTAAGCAAACTGGCCTTCACAATTTTAGATGCGCAAGATTATGGTAGTCCAAACAAAAAAGAAAAATCAGGGCTCGTACTTTTCAATGAAAACAAATTCCTGGACAAATTATTTACAAAGTAATTATTATTTCGTAGTGTATTGATTACTTTTAATTTCTTCCTTCAAAAATGATTTCGATGGGATAGCATCACGTCCAATTACCAAAATTTAAATTTGCAATACATAACTAAGATAACTGTGGCGCGTTTTTTTTTTTTTCTAGAAGGGCCAATACGAGAAATAAACTAGGCTTATATTCACAGGAGCGTAAAGCACGCCCAAATGCCTTTCACTTTTAAAACAATTTTAATCAAAATGGGGCAAAACCTCATTGTATCGCGAACTTAAAAAGGCGGTTGCGGATGAAAAATTTTGCCAAATCCTGCATCAGCTTCAATCAAATCAAACCAGATCAATTAAACTAGCGCTGCGTCAACTATCATGACCAAGACAACCAACATGGCCGCATTCAATCTGTTTCATCTGTGTGCTAGTCTCTTTCCTATCGTGCTTTTGCACTACAATTAGTGTTTTGTTGGGCGAGTTGGTCCTTAGAACGGACATGATGTTGTAGGGAGACACTCGAAGACAAAGCTCAAGAGGCCGACTCTCCCACTTCTTTCTGCCTTTTATTGTTTCTTTTCAAGTTTTGCGCTACAGTATCATGTCCATCTTTCGCTCCAAGATGGTATACACTTGAAGTAGAAGAAAACTAAATTGAAGAAATGGGGCACCGATCTATTCCGTAAAAAAGAAGTGATCCGAAACGGCGCGGCATAAAATGAGACAACAGGAAGAGCTGAAACATTTTTTAAACGCCTTCAGTAGATGCCAAGAACGAGCAAACACTGCCGACAGTGCAGAATGATGCGCCTTTTGCCTGGAACGACCGCTCGCTCTACAAGTACAGTTATCGCCATTACGACGAAGCAATAAAGAACGACATCGACGGAATCACCAGGGTGGGAATAATTTTGTTTCAAAATATTCATATCTAGTTCATTCGCTCTGATTCAGACTTGTTTTACGATATAATTCAAGCCCAAATGAAATGTTCCAATCTATAAGAGCCAGGTCCAAAATTTCCCAGTGCTTCCTGTGATTTCCTGTGCTCCGCGTTCTATTCTTCCTATTTTCCCTTTCTCTCTTTTTTCATTTCGCACTTGCGTCCTCTTCTTTTTCTATTTTTTTACGTGGTTTTCCTAGCGTTACTCCAAGCAACGACATCATACGACAGCCCGGGCCCCTAAAGTGCTCCACACGTATCGCCATCAAGGCGCTCGAAGAACAAGAGGAAGAAGACTTCTCCCCTGGCGCGAGCGCGCGCTCACTTATAGTCATCAAGGCGCTCGAAGAGCAAGAAGACGACTTCGCCTTGGCGCGAGCGCGCGCTCAGACTGCTGTGCTATTCATGGTTCTGCCTGTGTTACGCCAACCGACGACGACAGCATACGATCACAGCCTACGACAGCCCGGCCCCCTAATGTGCTCCGCACTTAAAAACGTCACAGATGTCCTACTTATGCACGATGAAAGACACTTATTCAGCGGGGGAACATTTGGGGGAACAGCACAACTACTTCTGTAATTTCTTCATTTTCACGTGACCTCACTTTTCTATGTGCACGGGGTTGGCAGCCAGCGCTAAGTATGAGTCCGAGCGGGCGAAAAAACTTTTTTTTTATCAGGTGGTTTCTGACTTACCTACAAAATTGGTTGAAGAACACCAGATGGTCAAAATTTCCGGAGCCCTCCACTACGGCGTCCCTCATAATCAAATCGTGGTTTTGGGACGTAAAACCCCAGATATTATTACTCTTATCTACAAAATTCATGATTCCAATTGGAATCACTGGACCTCAAAAGGTTAAGCCGAAACGTGTTCTCAACCCATCACTTATTATGTACCGCCATCAGCAACACTACCACGTGCACGTGACAATTTTTTCGCCACAAAAGTGGCCGACAAGTCATTGTTCGTCCATCACATTGTAGCAAGCGAGTTTTATGCCAACTTGTGGAGCGCTGCTGAAGGTCTTTATATTCAATAGCTCTCACCATGCTTGAGTTTTGTGACATTACGCGCGCATAGCATCGAAGTCAAAACAAAGCTACCATGTCATTAAACAAAACAAAGATGTCATTAAACGATACATGTGCTTGCCGAGATTAGAGAACACATCGGAATTATCTAATTTTTCGAATTAACGGGGGCCGAATTAACGAGCATTTACTGTACAAGTGTGTATGTACTGCGTAAGCACGACTGCACGATAGGCACTGTTGACTTCACAATTTAGATTTCCAGAAAATTATACTGAAGCCATTGTAGCGCGACTAGACACGGACAAAGTGGATGACAGGACACCACGGGCGCTATTTTTACAGCGGGTTTTAATGGACTGCCCCAGACAAGGAGGGAAAGAGCATATTCAATGTCAAGCGCATGCGTGCATATGTTCTCCATTATAAACAAAGAGATATATGAAAAGGTCGTGTGTCGCTACCAAGTAAACTGATAGATGTGTCGCTGACGCACTCTGTGCCCGTTTTTATTCATAGCAATTCTCGTTTGAAACGCCCATTCTCATCGGTCCCCTTTTTTGTCTTTTTTTTTTCTTTCTGCCCATTATTATGACATACCAACTAGCCCGGCCACACACATTGCTCCAGCAGTCAGACTGCGAAGCAAAAAGTGCGCGTAGCTCTTATAAAAATAATGAAAAAAATTCATATTGTCTATTGCTCTCTTCGACATACTCATCGAACAGTGGTTACTAGTACTACGCACGTCAACCATTCCGTATACTATCCTTATCAATTAAAAACTTTTATGACAGTTTAGATTTCCGCAAACTGTTTTCCACTTAGGCTGAAGATGGTCACTTCGTCATTCACTTCATCTGAATCCCTCTGTGGCTCAGCCAAATGGCAGTGTAATATGAGATTTTGGAAATTCCCCAGTGTCTACATTTATACTTTCTTAATGTTGCTTTATCAACGTTAGTTGCATGAATCTACATCAAAAAGTCAGAAAAAATCACATTAAATTTCACCTTTGAGTGAACTCCAGGGTAAGGCTGACTTCCTTGCGGTGTTCAATATTAACGGCGAAGTGCGTGAAGAACATCATCTTGAATGCCCGGTACGGTGTGGTAGCTTCTATCACAGCATGGGTATCAATGCAGAAGGTAAAGGCCCCGGCAGTCAGAAAGCTTCCTCCTGGAACAAAATATTTGCTATTTAGAAATATTCAGCAATGTATTGCAAGTATTCGTCGTAATAACCTTGAAATGATGAAAGTGGAGCACGGCACATCTCCGACGTCATCTTAGCTTGTACTTTCCTGCAATAATAAAGTTATGAAGTTAATTCTACAATGAGTAGGTATTAAAACTGCTGTACCCTGGAGCTCGAAAAAGCATATGAAGGTAATTAAAATGTTAGGATAATATTTTTATTGAACAGCAGACATTCTAGCTGAGGTACCGAAACGTAGCAACATAGCAACAAAACAGGGGCGAGAGCCCAAGAAAGATGCATTCGCCCTTCAATACGCCACTAACAACAAAGTCCGCTTCTCCAGAACCCGGGATTGTTAAGAGTCGTCACCATCGATGTCTGCAACATGTCGCCACGCGCAGCTAGAACAGCGCAGCTAGAATAGCTCCACTGTGAGATCACATGTGACATGCGCCACAAGTCACCGCCTGAACAACGAGCGCACATTAGCCCACTTTCCAGAGATGCTCGCGGCCTCACACCACTGTGTGTAAACCAAGGATAAGAACGTGGATTTCATACGAGTTGCAGCAGGGAACATGCTAACACGAAACCCGCCGAGGTTCTCCTACGGAAGAGAAGACGTGCTTCACCGCAGCGCAGGAAGAGGAGAGATGACGCAACATACCGCGTGAACTCGTCAGGCCCCGAGTCCCATCCTCTAGTCGCTCGAAGTAGAAGTTGCGAAGTGAACGTGTTCCAGACGTCTGGTTATCTATTTTACGCCTGGAACTCAGCGCTTCGTACGCGAGGTGAGGCAATGATACCACGCCAAGAAGCCATGCGTTCTCATATTCCCACCAGCAACGATAAGGGTACATAGCATTATTCAACCAAGCAGAACCGTTCATGCAATGACCACTACAAAACACTAATCACCGCACACCGAGCCCCAATGTCATTGCTCTCGGCTATGTTCACAATGCAGGTGAAGGCTACCTATTACAGCTAGACACACACACAACACACACACTCAACACACGCACACACACACACAACACACACGCGCACACATGCCCATCACAAACACACACACACACACACAACACGCAACACACACACTCGCACACACCCCCCACACACATCCACATCACACACACACACGCACGTACACACACACGCACGCACACACGCACACACACACACACACACACAAACGCACGCACACACAGACACACACACATGCGCGCACACACACACACACAACACACACACAGACGCGCGCGCGCACAACAAACACACACGCACGCGCACACACACACACACAACACACACGCACGCGCACACACAACACACGCCCGCCGCACACACATACATACACGCCCACACGTACACACACACACACGCACACATACACACACACACACACGCGCGCGCGCGCGCGCACACACACACACACACACACACAAAGCAAGAAAACATTTGCACTTTCCATTACAAAAAATGCTTTGCTCAGTGGATAACGTTGCTCGGTGGGCTGATTTGGCACTGATACAGGCTTCATTAATTTTTAGAACGAATCAGCTCAAGCAACAATAAAGAAATAGGTGCAGAAACACAAAGTACTCAGGTGTGATGTGATACAGAAACAAAGCGGATAAGGCGAACAAATGCATCTCTTATTCCTGTACAGCAAAAACGTCGTTAATGGTTGCCCGCAGGGAACGCGCATCAAGTGCGCGGCGAACGTTGTAAGACGCGCACTGCAACGCTGCAACCGTCCAAGTGCACGTTCGTATACTTTGACGTATGCGGCCGCTGCCAGCAAAGGTATAATTGTGGTGCAACAGCTGGTGTTCGCTCAAGCACCCGCTTACAAGGCCTGATCAGTATTTCGACCAAAGCGCGGAAAAAATTGAGGCTCTGGCACAACCATGTGATCACGCGTACTGCCGATGCTAAGCTGAGCTTAATTAGAAACCATGCGAGAGTGAATTTCGAAAGCGGGCAGATACATAAACGAGATCTTACGGTAAAGAACTTTAGGTAAAAACAAATGACCTACCTTTCTTTGGCGGGAACGCAAAAAGTACGAGCAGAAGAGTAGCGCAGCCGCGCAGTAGAATACTTCACACCACAGCCGTGCGTAGCCGCGCTTCGACGTGAGCGGTAGCCATCTTGTAAATTCAGGGGCCCACCGGGCACGAACGTAGAACCGCAGAAAGTGATTCGAACATCATTCACGCAAAATAGAATGGTGCGTGAAACCAGAAAAAAACATCAAATGTTATTTTATTGCATTTTGTAACGTTAGAATAATTTAAAACCGTCGAGGTTCAACCTTTAGTCGTTTGATTTTCTGAAGGTCGCAAATAACAGAAAATTTCGGTTTCTCTTTTTAACAGATTTCTTTCATGTCACACTTACAGAAAGTTTCTTTCTCGGTACAGAAATTTTCTGTATAATATTTGTAAATTTACAACGATTTTTTTACTGTGTATACCACAGGCCGCAGCATGCGGGTATACGTCAGAGGCGTTTGACAATATATATATATCCAGGAACTGCGAGGAAAGGCATTGGTAATTTAAATGCGAGAGTGTTATGAAAAAACAGACATCGGCAGTGTTGATGCCGCAAGCACAAGCGCTACATTTTAGCCTACGGCTACTGGTGTTGGAAATACCCATGTTGCTGCTGGCTTCGTTGCGCAACTGCCTGCGCGGAACGCGCAGCACAGTCACAGCGAAAGCTGGGAGAGCGGCCTTTCTGAACCTTTTTTTAAACACTCTTGGGGCAACTACTACAAGGCCACTTGCATGGTACCCACTACGCCAAAAATCATCATAATTTTTGTGTAGTGGGGAAGCGTCTACTATGCAATTATTCGTCATTCTGCGGATGAGGGTGGTACCCGCTACACTCTTATGTGCACTTTGTTGATGCTGTGGCTGACGACGATGAAGAATTATGCCCCAGGCTTTTGTAATGGGTTGGAGCATTGAAGAACCCACTCGTTACGCAATTCGCATTGCGTGACGCCTGGTTCTTACGTTAGGGGCTCTAAAACGCTTTATAACACACATTAACGCGATTCGTTACCCGACATGAAGCTTGCATAGGGTCAGTTTGCACAGCAGTTTCGGACAGCGGGGTAGCTCATAGTATACATAAATTGTAGATTCTCCCTAAGCTCCCTTTCTTTTTGTTTTTGTTCATGCTGTCTAACGCTACTAAACTCGATTGCTTTTATTTTTATTTTCTCTTTAAAGTATTCCCATTGTGTTGCAAAGTTATTAGCTTTTGCTTCCAGTAAATTCTCTAGTTCTTTGGCAATTTCATTAACGAATTCTTCATCTTTCAATAGCTCTGTATTAAATTTCCAGAGGTGCCAGTTGAACCGGTTCCGCTTTTCCTTTGTACCAAACGTCGCAGTTACAAGGCAGTGATCGCTAAACTGTACTGCTTTTACTTCATAGCAAGAACATAAGGGTACGAGTTCGACGGATATATATATTCTATCCAATCTAGCGTGACTATCACGTTGATAGTGCGTATACTGGGGTTGCGTGCCATGCGCCATCACGCTACCTATGTCTTCTAAGTTATAGTCGCAGATAAGTGCATTCAACATCGAAGCACTCTTATCTCTAATTGGGGGGACTCTTAGCTCTATAAGAAGCGGAACAAACCAGGCGTTTATACGAAACAGATAAGAGATGTTAAATATCAGTTAGAAAATATTGACATTGCTAAGTATAAATCAGCTGCTTTGAGGGCACGTGCGGAGCGATTTTTGATGGGGGGAAACTCCAACGAAGCGTGCATTAGCAGATGAGAAGCGATATGCCTGTCAAAAAGAGATACGCGAGCTAAACCATCTAGGACAAGTAGTCAACGATCAAGCAGAAATTCGACGAATTATTTCTGATCATTACGCAAAGCTTTTTTGGTTGTAAACAGATGATGGATCAACGATTCAGGGACGTTTTCATGCGGTGTATGCCGAAGCTCGATGAGGAAGTCAAGACTCGTCTTGAGTCACCCATTACGGTACGGGAAATAGAGAATGCTATTGACAAGCTACCAAGTGGGAAGACTCCAGGACCTGATGGTCTTGGATCTGACTTTTATAAATGCTTTAAGGCGCAGATTGCTCAAATATTGTTTAATGTTATTAATGACGCGTATGAACACAAACAGGTCCCCTTGTCCTTCAAAACATCGCATATTGTCCTGATTCCGAAAACAGACGATGCCGAGAAACGCATGCTTGTCGGGTCTTATCGACCCATAAGCCTTACCAACGTAGACTACAAAATATTCATGAAAGTGTTGGCAAAAAGACTGCAAAGGGTAATTACAACGCTTATTGGGTCTCATCAAACATGTGGCATTAAAGGGCGCAGTATTGCAACGAACATACATATTGCACGGAGTGTATTGGAAGTTTGTGATGTAGTTGGGGATCGGGTAGCAATGCTTCAGTTAGATCTTGCTAAGGCATTCGATCTAGTTTCTCACGATGTTCTTTTTTTCCTTACTTGAGCACTCGAATGTAGGCAGTGTGATAGCTGATGGTGTCAAAATGGCATATGCGAATTGCTCTACTAGGATCATAGTTAATGGGGAGCTAACAGACAATATTTCTGTGTGTTCTTCAGTGCGCCAAGGGTGCCCATTATCGCCTCTGCTATTTGCTGTCTATATTGAGCCCCTCTGTTTGAGTATAATACAGAACGAAAATATCAGAGGTTATAGCTTACTTACAGCTCAGGTCAAAGTTCTCGCTTATGCTGATGACGTTGCTATTTTTTGTTCCAACAAAGAGAGCATCGTTGAGGCAACAGCTGTGATTGAAAAGTTCTGCTCATATACGGGTTGTAAGATAAATTGGCAGAAAAGCTGCGGATTTTGGCATGGCGATTGGGATACTACACCGGGTTTTTTTTTTCGCGCTTGCGCATGTTGACACTGCCAACAACGTACCTGGGTGTCCCTTAGACAAGTATAAAAATGCTGACGAACATTGGACGGACCAAACACCTAAGTTAAAGGAAAAAGCGGATTCATGGCAAGGCCGACAATTATCTGTGTTCTCGCGTGCTGCAGTGTGTAATGTATTTCTACTGTCACGTATATGGTACGTGATGAATGTCCTATGTGCCTCGTGTTCTAATATTCAGAAGATACATCGTGTATTTGCAGTTTTTATTTGGGCATCGACATGGGAAAAGACCAGTCGAACTAACTTGTTCCTACCGGCTAAGCGCGGAGGTGTTGGCCTTGTTCACTTATTTGTGCGCCAGATTGTCTCTAGATTTATTTTCCTCCGGGATGTGAATGATGCTTTTTTACGCACTGTTGTGCAAATTAGGCTACGAAAAAAAATTCCAGAGTTTATAGTTTCTTCATGTAATGATATGGAGGGCCCGGTGACCGGATTCTTGCGTGATGTCTTACTCTCGTATAGAATGTTGAAAGTTAGATTTTCTAGTGAGTACTTGAGTGCTGTTACAAAAAAGAGACTTTATAAAGACCTAATCGAAGTTCTCATCCCGACACCTATGTACCGTTTACCATACCATGGATACCCAGGACAAAACATTTTAAAAAGGGTTAAGAAAACGCCAATAACGCCAACTGCCAAAAGCTTCTTTTTCAAATTACATACGAATACACTTCCCGTAAAAACATGGCTTCAGGAAAAAGGCATTTTCATTCCTTGGACAACCGATTGCCTATTATGCCAAAAACCAGAGTCTATAGAACATGCTTTTCTAGATTGCAGGGATGCGGTATTTTACTGGGACGTGCTCCAGCGTACTCTAAAGAAAGAATTAACTCTGGATCCTTATGGCATAAGGTTCGTCCCAATAGAAAGTCCATATGACATGATAATGATCCTGGGTCTCCACGGATTATGGAAAACGAGAATGCAGGTACGCCATGCAGATGTGAATGTGAAATCTTCGAGAGACAATTTCATTGAAAGTGTCGTTCAAATTAGGGGAGATCTTCAGAGCCCAGCCTGATCCACCAGACTGGGTCACTTTACTTGACGTGCTTAATGATATGAAAAAGTTCTAGAGTAGGCAGCTTTGCATCAGTGTGACACTAATGTGTTTTGTGTATGTGATCTTGCTGTACCTTTTGCACCACTGCAATAAAGAAAAAAAAAGCGGGGTAGCTCAGTGGTAGAGTGCTGGGCTGCCACGCAGAGGACCCGGGTTCGATTCCCGTTCGGTCAAAGGTGTTTTTTTATTTAGTTTTTTTTTCTTATTTCATGCGATATTGGTTACGGACACCGGCGGCGGCGGCGGACAACTACGGCGCAGGAACGACCCTTGTTGTGATCCCACAACAGCTTTCGCTGTAAAAAAAGAAATACACCTCAGTCACCTTCCCTCCGCATGCTTCGCATGACATCGATTCCCATGGTACGTGAGATTCCCATGGTTCTTTCTTTTCAAGGATTTCGCGCTCCATTAACTCTCAGCACGGATATCCAACAGCAACAATTCATTCTTATGCGCGATTATGCGGCGTGCGGGCATTTCCGCAATCCGGTTATTTCACCGTAGAAAACGTACTAATGTTGATGGTGCATCAGCTTCTTGAGCACCATAACGACTACACCATCGAGGCAGGTAAATTCTGCTAACTGTGACAACTAGCATTTAAGACAAAATCACACAAAGGGGATAATAGCGTAAATAAACAGGCAAATAGCAGAAAACATAGATAGTTTTCGAATAGCGCACGCAAAGCTTTGCGTTTGCGTTTGCCGCAACTGCGCATGCGTCATACGCTAACCTCTTGCGGGCCCCCGTTAAGTGACGGGAATAGCGGGCGACCGCAAGGAACGCAAAGCTTTGCGTACGCTATTCGAAAACTAGCTCGTCGGGACACTCATGAGAAAAAGGGCATTTGGTATAACTATTTTTCTGCAACCTCTTTGCTAACATCTTAACATGGCTCCTAATAACTTGCGTTGTTGTAATGGAAAGTCAATTGCGCTATTTTACTAAGTAGTAAGCAGAAATTTTGTTATTGTACACTCGATGAACCCGCACATTATTATATATTTGTTCTCAACCTTGTGATGACATAGCTGTAAACTGAGGCATAAGTATTTACACTGAATATAAGTATGTAAGCAGCAGCAGAAAGGACGCAGACAGATAAAGGTAATAATAAGGTATAGAGCTTATCTTGGCATCACGTTAGACGCATAAACGCTGCCTATGTGTTTAACGAAGTACGTTGAACGCAGTTAGAAATCCCGAATAAATACAATTCAGAGACATAGGTAATGTATGGCATGGAAGAGAACGACAGCTTAGAAATAATTTTCAACGACGTCAACTTACATTAAGTAAGTTGACGTCGTTGCTACCCGATATGAAGCGTGTAAAGGGTCCTTTTGTAAGAAAGTTTAGGACGACGGGATTGCTCTGTGGTAGCACACTGGGCTGTCCCGAACACCGTTCCATCCAGGATATTTTTTTAGATGTGAAGCATCTTATGGCGAAGCTTAATCCGGTGGTGGTAATGGTGGTGTGCCGCGTGACCACCCTTACTGCGCATGCGCAAACCCCTTAAAAAATAAAAATAAAAAAAACCTCTTCTCCCCATCTCTCTCCTCTAGGCATCCCTGCCCGCGGCAACCACACCCTCACTGCGCATGCGCCTGCCCTCCTCTCTCCCCTCCTACGCTCCCCCCCTCTCTCCTCTGGGTATCCCTGCCCGCGGCGTCCACACTCCCACTGCGCATGCGCGTCCCCCCTCTCCTCTCCTACGCTCCCCCCTCCTTCCTATAGGCATCCCTGCCCGCGGCATCCACACCTCCCCACTGCGCATGCGCGTCCCCCCTCTCTCGCCTCTCGACGCCGACGCAGGCAGCGTCTGCTAGCGAAGTTTCTTGGTTGAAAAAACCGACTGCTCGCGCTGCACAACCGTTCACTGGCCAACCCGTATATATGGCACCGGATCTTGACCTGCAAGGTGGAGACGGTGGGAGATTTCTCCTTTGCGTTGTTGAACAATGAAAATTCGGAGCGTGCGCGTTAACTAATAGCGGACTGCGGGTCTCTGCGTCCAGTCGGAGTCTTCTGCGTCTCATTGCCCATTAGCAGTGATTGGAATGTTCCAGTAGGAAACACCGCTCCATCACTGCGTGCTTTGCGTGCCTGCGTGCTTTGGCGGTGACAAAGCCACTGCAGTGCCCGTGTTCTTCCCTGGAAGCTCGTATAGCCATCGGTCACTAGCATAGCGACTGGCCTATCTTAAAACTACTGCCCAAACAAGAAGGCCACTACCGTGTGGTCGAACTCATATCCACGATACCACCTGATCGAAACCATTGAAGCATCTTCGGGCATGCGCCGTCGAGGGCGCGACATTGTCAACGTGAAGCGCCTCAAGGCCTACATGAACCTTTTATACTGACAAGCTGGGAGGTCGCCGGGTGGCTTCCTTTTCTTACCTGAGGCAACTGTAGCGAAGGTTATGAGCTTTGTGATGGGTTGTCTTCTACAGCGCCTTCTTGTGGGTCATTCTCTCCGGCTTCTTTCTAAAAGAATGCCAGTCGTGCTGGTAGCTCGTGCTCCGCCTTGATTCTCGCCAATGAACATCGTCGTGGGTGTCTTTATTGAAACACCTTCACATTTCTTTAACAGCGGAGCTGTTCTTAGCCGAGGCTTAAAAATGGGTAGGTACCACTATACACTAGTCACGACTCCCACCACTCACCACTAGGCCCACTGCTACTCCCGCGACTCCTCCCATAGACTTTCCTATTGTAGCGCATAACCATCGCCATTCATTATCATCATCGTTTATCAACACCGCGCCGCGCCTCTCGCGCAGCTCATGCTGAGCTCGAGCCGCGAGACAGTTAGAACGGGGTTCACGCGCCTGGCGGAACTGGACGCCAGCAGCTGCCGCCGCTCCGTTTGGCCTTCGCTCAATAAAGTGGCGGTACAGCGGCACGGCCACGTTGGCCGCCTTCACGACGACGTCTCTCGTCTCTGTCCATCGCTACAGTGGTGACCCGGACAACACGCCTTTCGACGAGCGGCCACTGCCATGTTTCGACGTCCCTACCCGCAAGTGCCGCCGTTCAACCCGGTCTACCCCCGAGTATGGTTTAAGCAGCTGGATGCCATTCTCATGGTGGATGGCGTCACCGCACAACCGGAGATGCACGCCGTCCTGCTACACGCCCTCCCGGTTGAGCTCCGCCATCTCGCGGACGCGTCGACATCCAGCCAGCAGCCATATGACGACCTCTGCACAGCGGTGCTGGCCTCCTACGGGGAAACCTACCGCCCGCTTCCGGTGAGCCGCGAGTTCCGGGTTTCCCCTCCGTCGACTCGAGCTCTAAAAGCCAGCCCACAGCTCTCCCTTTACTACGACTTTTCTTCCCCGGCTACGACTCCTTCTACCTCGGCTCCGGACACAGGAGCACCCATTTCTGCGCCCGACCACGACGACCAGGTAGAAGACGCCCCTGCGTTGACCGACCTTCCCGAGGACCTTCCCGAGGGTCTCCGAAGGTACGAGGGTCCGTCACGCATGCCTGCCACTCGCCCGTCTTCCCCAACCTCGACGGCTCGTGACACCTTGAAGCCGTCAGACTGCAGTACGGCTACCTTGCCGTACGCCCTGGAGTCTGACACGGCCGCGGACGATCTCCCACCCGCTGTTCGCCCACCAATTGCGGAAGCGTCGCCGTCAACAATTACTAACGAACGCGAGCTTCCGTCGACTGCATCGCTCTGCGTCATTTGCCAGCAGCGACCAGCATCGCCCTCGCAGTCTCCCGCAGCCGAAGTTCCAGCCCCCAACCAACTACGGCCGAACTTCAACGACGCGGCAACTATGACTGACGCGCCTGAGGACAACGTGCCTGGCCCTGCTATGGCAGAGCAGACTACTCATGCCCAACCTACCACAGGGCCAGCCATGGACCATGCTGATCTGTGCACCAGCCCTCGTGCGCCGACTACCGAAAGTCGTTCCACGTGCACAGGTGCGCCGACCAACCCTCCTCTAGAGTGCACGCCTGCAGTGTTCCACGGCATCCATCCTCCGGAACCGCTGACGCATGCCGGCAGCCACCAAACGGGTGTCCACAATGCAAACGCGCTCGTCACAACGGCAACGACGCCCAATTGGACCCCCATATCTATCGCACGTGGCTCTACGTCGACAAAACCACCGCACTCTGCGTCAATCAAGACGGCATGCACGTGGTGAGGTTGTTCGAGACCGATGTCGCCGCATCCGGGGACTTGTGTACCATTTCCAGAACACCGAACGCCCTACAACGCCGAGGTTGGTGTTGCGCCGACACCGCAGTCCACACCAGCACCACCGACCCGCTGCCAACGTTAGCGACGAAACAGACACATCTACGGGCACATTTGTCAGTCGCCTCCGATCGTGCCGCCTGGTGCCCTCTCGAACACTCACACCAGGTCATCGTGGCACCCACTTGTCTATAACCACAGCGCTCCGGTGCCTTCTCCGTCCGCTGCCTTTTTCCCAGTGCCGCCCGCCGGAACAACTGTAAAGACCCTCCGCCTCCACGTCGACGACTGGACTACCCACGGACCCTTTCGACTTGCGTTGTCAAAACTTGTAGATACGCCGCCATAGTTTTTCATTACGGGTTCATTTTTGCGGGGGGGGAGTAATCTGTAGCGCATAACCATCGCCATTCATTATCATCATCGTTTACCAACACCGCGCCGCGCCTCTCGCGCAGCTCATGCTGAGCTCGAGCCGCGAGACAGTTAGAACGGGGTTCACGCGCCTGGCGGAACTGGACGCCAGCAGCTGCCGCCGCTCCGTTTGGCCTTCGCTCAATAAAGTGGGGGGACAGCGGCACGGCCACGTTGGCCGCCTTCACGATGACGTCTCTCGTCTCTGTCCATCGCTACACTATAAATGCACTACAGGGAACTATAGCGCTAGTGACTATGGGAGTTCCAACGCACGGCGGTTCAGCCAGCATGGGAATAATCCGTAGTACACAAATTTGTCTAATCTTAGTTGTTTCGGCTCCATTTGGCTCCATGTGGCCTGAATCCGCATTGCCGCAAGACGAAGATAAGCAAGCGTTTAGCAGTCACGCTTCACCACCTTGACCTTATTAAGGCGAAAGCCTTTAATGTCTCATGCTCACGTCCGTCCGGTGTCCGTCCGTCCGTCCGTCCGTCCGTCTGTCCGTCCGTCCGTCTGTCCGTCCGTCCGGTGTCCGTCCGTCCGTCCATCCGGATGTCCGTCCGTCCGGATGTCCGTCTGTCCGTCCGTCCGTCCGGATGTCCGTCTGTCCGCCCGTCCGCCCGGATGTCCGTCCGTCCGTCCGTCTGTCCATCCGGATGTCCGTCCGTCCGGATGGATGTCCGTCCGTTCGTCTGTCCGTCCGTCCGTCCGGATGTCCGTCTGTCCGTCCGTCCATCCATCCGGATGTCCGTCTGTCCGTCCGTCCGTCCGTCTGTCCGTCCGTCCGTCGGTCTTTCCGTCAGTGGAATGGCCACAGGCCTTTGCCGAACACACTTTCGAATGTACAAAGTGTCCTTCAATTTTAGGCTCACCGATTCAAATCGGCTCACGAAGTTCACAACGATCCGTTCTTTCATTCGAAACAAAACCTAAACACAGCAATAGATAAAGCCACAAGTGCGTTCGAAGCCGCAAGCACGAAGACTAGGCAAGCTTGTGTACTACCGATCATTTCCATTGTGGATGAACGATCGCAGCGCCACAGTCCCCTCTAGTTAATACTAGGAATCTCTGTGACCTGTCCCACTTCAGTCACCCACCTCAATCTACTTCCTTCCCATCTCGTTACCCCTTCATTCCCCTTTATCCAACTGACTTCATTCCACTTCATCCAACCCATTTCATTCAATGCCACATAATTCAAATCCCACTTCATTCAACCACTCCAAATAATTGGACTGGTTGAAATAAGAGAGAGATACAGGTATATTTATTATGAGAGAAAAACTGAGAGGTCGGCCTGAATGAATTTTCTGACCTGCTACTCAGCCTTAGGAAAGGGAAGGGTGTGGTAAAGAGATTAGAGAGAAAAGGTCTTGATGGTAATGAGGATGAAGGTCGTGAATGCCCAAAAGTTATTTAGTCTTTTTTCGTGTGCTGTTTAACGCAAAATTTGTTCAAAGCTTTGAAAATGTTGCGCTGATGACGACGTGTAGGCCCCAAAAGAACTTTTTCCGATACTTGTTGCTTGGCACAATTCAATAAAAAAGGGGTGAACGATTTTTTTTTTTTGATGCTGTATCGCGGGCAGACGCACAAGAGGTGTTCAGTGGTCTCCGTAGTGCCACATACCTCACAATTCTGACTCTCGGCACGGCCGATAAGGTGCACGTAGCGACGAGTTTAAGCCTACTGCGACGTAGTCCGTGCAGTAGGCTTAAACTGCACCTTTTCATGGCTGAAGGTATTTTAACTTGCATGTCTGGGTCTAGTTCGTGAAGGCGACGGTGACGATTACTTGGTAAAGACCAATATGCTACAGCAGTTTCGCGGAGGAAAGTATACACACCGGCGTTAGTGTCCGGCCGTGAAAAATAGAATTGTCAATATCATGGCGTTGACGTGGGCCTTCTTTGCCTCCGCACCGGCTTGCTCGATTCCATGTAGGCCGCAGTGCCCTGAAGTCCACTACTACTTTATACGATGGCCTGTTTTCAGGGCTACATCGCGTGATTCGGCCACTTCTTGAGCAGGCGAAGCGAAGGCTTCTTTGTAAGCCGACAGCGTCACTGTTTCATCAGTGTCCGCTATGCGCAACAGGTTGGATTTTTCACATTCGCGCATCATTGTTCACGTAAGCTAGTGTGCGCCAGAATATGAATTTTCATTTTCAGCTGCAAAATATGTGCCGCTGAAAATATGCCCAACATACGCACGTGCACCACAAAGACTTCTTTCCTGTACCGAACGATATCGTAAGAGGTCCTAAACTGATGATGTTGTGCTGGGCCCTTGGCCTAACGCCAACAGTGCAACCATGGTCGTAAAAGCGGTCATAGCCTTCCTACATGCAACTGGATTGGATGCGCGGCTATAGCACTGCGCCAACTTGACGGGACTGTATATAATCACCTCCTTACCTCCCCATCCATTACTCTTTTCCCTCCCCTTTCCCCCTCCCCCCGGTGTAGAGTAGCAGGCTAGAGCATGCCATCGCTCAGGCAGACCTCTCTGCCCTTCCGTAAATGAACATCTCTCTGTCTCTTCCTTTTCATATGCGTACTTGAAGCTTTTCAACTATAATTTTGTCCCACACGTTACCCAGACACACCGCCCTCTCTAAACACTGTCTTTAGGGTTACGTTACTCCTTCACTGTGGCAAAGTGGTTTGCTTAGTATATAATTTCTTATGCATGTTATGCATTGTACCGACCTTTTGTTTGTACACTTCGATTGAGCCCGCTCACTAAACGCGCCATATTGCTCCGTAACGTATGTCAAATATTACAGCGACATCTGTTATGAGATCACAACAAGGGCCTTTTTTGCGCCGTAGTTGTCCGCCGCCGCCACCGCCGCCAGTGTCCGTAACCACTATCGCGCGAAATATGAAAAAATAAATAAATAAATAAAACTTCCGATAACAAAATGGGAATCAAACCCGGGCCTTCTGCGTGGCAGCCCAGCACTCTACCACTCAGCTGCGCCGGTGCTTGAAACTGCGTTGCAAACTGACCCCCATGCAGGCTTCCTGTCCGGTAAGGAATCGCGCTAACTTGTGTAATAAAGCGTTTTATAACAGTAAAGTAACAACCAGGCGTCACACAATGCGATTTGCGTAACGAGTGGGTCGTTCACTGCTCCTACGCATTACAAAAGCCTCAGGTATAATTCTTCATCGTCGTCAGCCACAGCATCAACAAAGTGCACATAAAGTGCTGCAAGTGTGTAGCGGGTACCGCGCTTTTCCGAAAAAAAACCGCCAGGCCTGCGCGGAACGCGCCGCACAGTCACAGCGAAAGCTGGGAGAGCACCATTTCTAAAACCCGTTGCAATCTACTTTGGGGCTACTAATACAAGTACGCTTGCAAGGTACCCACTACTCCATTAATTGATTCGGTGGCTGATGACGACGAAGAATTATGGCTGAGCCATTTGTAATGGGTTGGAAGCATTCAACGACCCCCTCGTTATGCAGTTCATATTGTGTGACGCCCGGTTACACAAATGGCATTCTGTGACGCCTGGCTGTCGTTTCACTCTTCTGCCACGTTATATTGCGCATGTTAACGCGGTTCCTTCCCGACTGATGCTTGTATAGGGTTTTTGTGCGCCGGGTTTTCGAGCACAGGCATGGCTCAGTGGTAGAACACTGGGCTGGTACGGAGCGGACGCAGGTTCGAACCCCGTTCCATCCTGAACATTTTTTTCTTAAAGTTATTTCTCTTATTTCGTACGATAGCGGTTACGGACGGCGGCGGTGGCGGACAACTACGGCACCCTTGTTGTGATCTCATAACAGCTTTCGCTGTAAAATGACGAATAATGGCACATGGACGCTTCCCTATTACACAAAAATTTTGATGATTTATGGCGTAGTGGGTATCATGCAAGTGTGCTTTAGTAGTTGCCCCAAGAGTGTTTTAAAAGGCTCTAGAAAGGCTGCGTATTGAGTGACATCACTGAATGACGAATATAAATGACAAGTGGTAATATGGAAATCATGACTTGTCATGTGCGACATGACCTGTATGCCACGCTCATGGCGCGCTCGCGGCCGTTTCGTTAGCTTAATATACATCAAATTTGGTATTGCGTGACATGACTGTATGACGAACATAAATGACAAGTGGTAATATGGAAATCATGACTTCATGAGCGACATGACTTGCATGTCAGGCTCACTGCGCGCTCGCGGCCGTTTCGTTAGCTTGAGATACACCAAATTTGGTATTGAGTGACATGACTGTATGACGAACATAAATGACAAGTGGTAATATGGAAATCATGACTTGTCATGTGCGACATGACCTGCATGTCACGCTCATCGCGCGCTCGCAGCCGTTTCGTTAGCTTGAGGTACACCAAATTTGGTATTGAGTGACATGACCAGTGATGCCAATTTAGCGAATTTTCCGCTAAATCTGGCGGATTTTATTTTATTCTGACGGGAAGAAAGTTAGTCTAACGGCTAGCGGAATTCTGACGGATTATTTTCATACATGGTGGAATTCTGGCGGATGCACTGATTCAATATGGTCGTGCAATGTGTTCTCAAGAAGTGCAGAAACTATTTAACTTTATTATGGTGGGAGGGCTCCTCGTCACTTGCTGCGCCCATCTCAGACAAACAAATCCGTGAGGCTTCAAAGCGGAGATTGCTTTCTAGGCAAGACAAAGCGGACGAGCTGTGATGCGCGCAAGGCGTGGCGCCCCCCTGCCGCTTGCGGTGCAAACAGCAAACCCGCGGCCGGCGGGAAGCGAGGCTATTGGCGAAGCAGCCAGCCCTTTCTTGTTTTTTGAGTTTGAAGTTGCCGAGAAGAAAGGAACGACGTCAGACTGCTCTTTGTCGAAAAACAGTTGTGTTTATTCTCCATGTAACATGTTTCTCCTTCCTCTTGAGTTATGCCAAAAGTGGTATATTCGCAGAATCACAGGACGGAGTAATTGAAGGATCCCTTGCTCAGCAAATGACTGCAATGCTAAGCGTCTGGAGACGAAAAACAAGTTGCGGCGTGGAAGCACTGCGGCTCTCAACTTGGTAGAAGATATTCGGGTCTGAGAGCTGATGCGATCAGCACGAAGCATAGGGAACTTGCTGGCAGTTCTTCGAATCCAGAAGCAACGGGGATTCCCTACAGAAACCCAAGTCCAACCAGGGAATGCCGCTGAGAACGGAACTGCTCTATTTTTTGTCGGGCATTGTCCAATTTTGACTGCAGATCACTTTTGCCAACTCTATCAGAAGTCGTTCCCTGACAGCGAAGCTGCAAGAGCGTATCAAACGCGCCGCTTCAAATACACCCCCGTTATTGAGAACGTTCTTGGCCCACACTTCAAGGCGGATCTGGCACAGGACATTAGGGACAGCTATTACAGTTTGATCATTGATGAGTCGACCGACGTCAGGGTCACAAAATTCTTTGCCATTTCTATCATCTAACACTGCGTCACCAAGCAACGATCGTACCACATTTCTTAGTTTAAGCACCTTGGAAGTCTCACATACGAGACTTTTAGCCTCATCTGTCGTGAGGTTGACGACAACCGCAGCGTTGAAGCATCTAGTATTCTAATTACACTCTTTGGAAGACTCTTTATTTCAGCTCTCATAGTTTTGGGAAGCTTTTAGACTGATAACGGTTTTTGTCATACGAAATTTTATTGTTTTTAAAATAGAATAGGTCCTAGCGGGTAATTTGGCGGATACGTTTTCGAATCTAGCGGAATCTGGCGGATTTCTTCTTGCTTTTTAGCGGGATTCTGACGCCCAGCGATGGCAACACTGGACATGACTCTATGACGAACATAAGTGACAAGTGGTAATATGGAAATCATGACTTCATGAGCGACATGACTTCCATTCCACGCTCATGGCGCGCTCGCGGCCGTTTCGTTAGCTTGATATCAGGGCTGGGCAAAGATACTTTGAAATTGTATCGCGATACGATACAAGATACTGAGGCAAGAAGTATTGGAGATACAGATACAAGATACTACCGCAATAATTGTATCCGATACGATACTTGCGAATTTATCTTAAGATACTTCGATAAATTCGCTAATTTGATACTAGAGACCCGTATAATGTAGTAGCGAACGCCTTTGCACAAAAAGGTCTGCTTGAATATTTCTTAAATGTGACCAATTTCGTTTCGTTTTAATGAAATATCTCTTAGTATCTTAAATGTATTGTCCTTCTTGCTCAAAGTACATTAGTTTACTTCCGAAGAACTTATTGGGGTTTGTTTTCGCTGCTTAAGAGGACAGCTCTTCGCTGACAGCGGTTCTTGCTTGTTATTTTTGTAATTGATGGGAGTCGCTGCAGAGATGGGCGACCAGCTAGTAGGTTGCCATCTAACAGCAAGAGCTTCCATAGGAAGCCTTCGTGCGATGGCGCAAATACCGGTGTGCACTTTTACCTTGTCCATAAAAGACCTTTTATGCAATGCCGAATCACTGGTGTACAGCATAAACATCGCTGGCAGCGGCATTTTTTGTGGCGCATTGTGTATACCAAGAGCACATCAAGCTGCAATGACTTTTCATATTCTACTTACCTCCTGGCGTAAAGCGTTCGTTCTCGATATACTCACTAACGTGCAATCGTTTAACAATTTGTCTTCAACGAGAGAACATGTGCACCGCAGAAAGGCCTCAGACCTATTGTATTGTCACGTGTTGGTTACTATGAAAAAGGTGGCAGTCACTCTGGTACAGACGAAAATCTTTATTGGGCTAATGTGTGCCCCGAAAACTAAGTAACTAAAAGTACAAGCAAATCACGCTGTACACTGAAAGTCGTCGGCCGTCGGTAATCTGATCGTCGGCGGGACGCGTTGTATGTTGTGCAGTAACCGCACCTTCCGGAGTTATTGCTGGTGCTTGCGTAAGCTCCCGAATAGACTGGAGTACTCGCCTACTATGCATAATCTTTACAATAACTGTTGGGGTTTTACATCACAAAACCACGATATGATTACAAGTGGCACCGTAGAGGAGGGCTCCGGAAATTTTGTGTTCATTAACGTACACCTAAGTCTAAGTACATGCGCTTCAATATTTCACCTCTATCGAAATGCGGCCGCCACGGCAGGGATTTGCGCGTAATCTTAACAGAACAATCGCAGACAATCGCGAGGGTCCTGAAACACTGCGGCGCAGCTTGCGGCGAGCGTTGCTAACAGTATTTTGTGGTTTAAACCCGATCACACTAAAATAAAAAAAAAAAACGAGAGCGCGTGGCAATGTAGTTCAGTCAGTGATCATTGTTCAGTTAGTAGAGTATTGTTCAGTCAGCGATAACCGTTTCGCACTGTAGTGTTGCGATAGCAGTATCTTGTATCTTAAGATACACGATACATTATTGAATGTATCGGAAATACAGATACAGATACTCGTTTTGCGAGGAGTATCGCGATACAGATACAAGATACCCAAGGAGTATCTAAGATAGTATCTGAGATACATGTATATTCGATACTGCCCAGCACTGCTTGATATACACCAAATTTGGTATTGAGTGACATGACTGTATAACAAACATAAGTGACAGGTGGTAACATGAAAATCTTGGCATGCATGTCATCTACAATTCCATTTACATGGCACGTTCATGGTGCGCTTGCGTCCAGTTCGCTAGCTTGATATACACAAATGACAGGTCGTAACATGTAAAACATGACATGCAAATTATGTAAAGCATGATTTGCTCCTTCCTGGCTGCTTCGCATTACATCGATTCCCACAGTGCGTGGGATCTGCCGACTTTCTATAGAGGATGTCGTTGCGAAGACAAAATGACCCTGAACGTGCGAATGCCCGCGGTGGACTCGAGCTGCGGCCTGCAAGGTATTTGATAAGTTGTCCAAGCTCTGAGTCGTTCAGCTGTTGTTGGGCCAAGTCAGATTCACTGACAGCGCAAAGAAAACGGCCGTCAGAATCGTCATCGCTTGATGTCGTTGCAAGTGGAGCGCGCGAAAGGCAATCGGCGTCAGTGTGCCTGCGGCCAGACTTGTAGACGACTGTTACGTCAAATTCTTCAAGACGCAAGCTCCATCTCGCGAGGCGCCCTGAAGGGTCCTTGAGATTATCCAGCCAGCAGAGGGCATGATGGTCTGTAATGACTCTGAACGGACGACCATACAGATACGGTCGGAACTTTGATATCGCCCGGATAACAGCAAGGCATTCCTTCTCCGTGGTCGAGTAGTTAGCTTCCGCCGATGACAGAATGCGACTAGCATAAGCTATGGGACGCTCGACGTCGTCTTGCCACTGGACGAGCACTGCACCAAGACCAATGTTGCTTGCGTCAGTGTGCAGTTCGGTGGCGGCATCTTCATCAAAATGTCCTAGTAAGGCCTCAGTCTGGAGGCGCTGCAGAAGCTCGGAAAAAGCGTCTGTTTGCTCTGGACACCAGATAAAAGGAATATCCTCTTTCGTTAGGCGGGTGAGGGGTTCGGCGATGTTCGCGATGTTCTGCACAAAGCGCCTGTAGTATGCGCAGAGGCCTAAAACTCGGCGCACATCCCGTTTGTTGGAAGGCGGGGGAAATGCAGCAACAGCCATTGTCTTTTCTGGGTCTGGCCGAATGCCGTCGCGACTGACGAGGTGGCCGAGGAACTTTAGTTCCTCGTAGCCGAAATGGCATTTCTCCGCTTTTAGTGATAGACCTGCGGCAGGGGCGTAGCCAGACATTTTTTTCGGGGGGGGGGCACCTCCTTGATTTCGGGGAGGGCACCTCATTGAAATGGTCATTTTTCGCTCTGTATGCCATGGCGAAAAAAAATTTCGGGGGGGGGGGCACGTGCCCGGTGTGCCACCCCCTGGCTACGCCACTGACCTGCGGATCGAATTGCGACGAAGACAGACTGAAGCCGCTGTAAATGTTGCTCAAATGTTTTTGAAAAGACAAGGACATCGTCTAAATAGACGAGGCACGATTCCCACTTGAGACCTGACAGCACGGTGTCCATCATCCTTTGGAATGTCGCCGGAGCAGAGCACAATCCGAACGGTAGCACTTTAAATTCGTAGAGGCCGACAGGAGTTATGAACGTTCATCGACCTCGATCTGCCAGTAGCCGCTTCGCAAATCCATTGATGAGAAATATCGGGGATGTCGAAGTCGATCCAGTGAGTCGTCTATGCGTGGGAGAGGGTAGACGTCATTCTTCGTCACTTTGTTGAGTTTCCGGTGATCCACGCAAAATCGAAGAGTGCCGTCAATCTTTTTAACAAGTACTACGGGCGACGGCCATGGGCTGTTCGAGGGTTGGATCACGTCGTCGTCGAGCATCTGCTTCACTTGAGTACGTATCGCCTCTTGTTCTTTTTGCGACACTCGGTAGGCGTGCTGGCGTACTGGCCGTTCGGTAGGGTCCGTTATAATGCGGTGCTCAACGGTTGGAGTCTGCTTATTTTTGAAGTGGACGCAAAACAGTCACTAAACGTGCGTAAAATCATGCTATCTGCTCCTGCGCGGAGGAGAGCTTCTGATTCACATCAACTGTGCTGGCCACTGCAGTGTCACATTCGGCGGCTGTGGCAATCAGAGCGATAGTTGAAAATGCTTCGTCCCCAATGGCTTCGAAGTGCGCGATCACTGTCCGCTTTGCCAAGTGTTCGTACTCGGCGCTGAAATTCGTGATGAAAAGCTGAGTCCTCCTATGTTTCAGCTGGACGACAGCGCGGGCGACACAGATTTGGCGAGCCAGGAGCATCGATAGGTTAGCTTCGGCCATACCGCTACTGTTGTTATCGCAGTCGCTCTCCACAGTTACCAGCATACTGGCTCGCGGCGGAAGTGCGATGGTGTCGTCAACAATTCGAAGTGCCGTGGTCTGCGCATCGGTATCGTTTTGTCAGGGCGCATGGTCGTCAGAAAACGTTATAAGTAGGTCTCGAAGGTTAATAACGGCGCCATGCTCGCGAAGGAAATTCATTCCAGGAATAACTTTTTGGGAGCATTCGCGCTACACGACGAAAGAAGCAATTTACGTTGATTCACAAATTTGAAGCCGTGCGGTGCATCTTCCCAGCGGTGTCAATAGGTGACCTCCCGCTGTCCGAAGGTTGGGTCCATGTCCCCTAGGTGTCGTTACTTTTCGTAGTTGAGCAACGAGGTCAGCGCTTGTCACGGAATAATCGGCGCCCGTGTCTACCAGAGCGGTCACCGGGTGGTTGGCGACGAGAACAGATATGCGAGCAGATACACGTTTGTCGTCGATGGTATACGTCGGCGAAAGCAAGTCGTCGGATGTGGCAGGCAGTTCGGAGGAGGGTCTTTTAACAGTCGATCAATAGCGGCCTCATCCCCGGGGGGTCGCTGTTCTTAGTTTCCCCGGCGCGGGCTCGGGGACCTAAGCGATCGTCCTGCAACGACGTCGGCAAAGGTCGAGTGTTCGCCAGGTGACATGGAGCGCCGTGGAGACGGCAAGCGGGATTGGCGTGGCTGAAGGGTTGATGACTGCTGGCTTGCCAAATACTCGGCGATAGCACGGGACCGCTTACCATCCCGGGGTCGACGAGCATCTGGACGAAAGCCGGGAAGGCCCATGTGCCGGTATGCACTCACCGTAGACGTGACCTGGTTCACCACAATGATAACAGAGGGGCCGGTTGTCGGGAGCGCGTCATGCACTTGATTTACGTACATTAAGTCGTGCGTTCCCGTACTGCGGCGGGCCTGAGTAGAACGGCGTCGTCTGCTGGGTGGACGGACGGGACGGATAGCCGACAGCCGGTGCAGGAGTACGCAACGCTTCCACGTACGTTAAAAGCGGAGCCTCAGCTGGAGGCGGAGCCGCCAAGGGCTGAACCAGGGGGCCGGACCTCTTCGCGGACGACATCCGTTAGAGCAGCCACATGGGGCTGAGCAAACACTGTGTGCAGTTTCTGCAGCTCCTCGCGCAAAATACTGCGCACGAGCTCCTTAAGGTCGTCCCTTAATGTCGTCCCTTATGGTTGTGACGTCAGGTGTTGCCAGGGGCGATGACACAGATGAAAGACTGCCAGGGCACCCATACTGAGAAGATCGCTGCCTTAGCATTCGCTCCATTGTCGTGGCTTCGTGAAGAAATTCCAGTACAGTGCTTGGAGGGTTGCGCACGAGTCCCGCAAACAACTGCTATTTAACGCCCCGCATCAGTAGGCGCACTTTCTTCTCTTCTGTCATTGAGGCGTCAGCTCGCCCGAACAGCCGGGACATGTCCTCAACGAACATGGCAACACTCTTGTTCGGGCGCTGATTTCGGGAATTGAGGAGACGTTCTGTTTGCTCCTTTCGGTCAGAGCTTCGGAAGGTATTCTGCAGCTGGGTGCAAAACTCTGGCCAGGTTGCCATACTGACTTCATGGTTTTCGAACCAAGTGCGCGCAGAGTCCTCGAGATAAAAGTAGACTTACCGAAGCTTTCCGCGCTCGTCCCATTCGTTGACGCTGGCACAATGGTTGTAGTGGTCAAGTCAGTCGTCGACATCCTCGTAAGGGTCACCATAAAACGGCCTCGGGGTTCGCGGGGCGTTTAAAAATCATGGAGAAGGCAGAGTCGATGTCTCTTGAGTCTGTGTTCCCGCACTTGCCATACTTCTGTCGAGTTGTGGAAGAGGGCCGAATTGAGGTGGTAGGCCTAGTTGCCGCCGGCTACACCGTAAGTCAGCTGGTTCTTCCAAGGCGTCGCTATTGCCGGGATCTTCCTGCTGGTTGCAGTGCATACAACACTACCAAACACCTCCACCAGAAAATGTCACGTGATTATGAGTAATACACAACCTCTGTCTACAGGAGCACTATACATAGAGCCGAACCGATCACCAGAAACACGACGTCATCGTCTTCTCAACTTCCTTGTCCTCTCTTCGGTTGCACAATGGCACATACGCACAATATGCACCGTTGGCCGCTCGCGTTACGCAGATATCGCAACAGCTTGAGCGTGTTTTCTATAACGCTACACATTTACAGTTTCAAACTGAAAACTGCCCTTGAGACGCGCACGAAAAAGTGGCGCTCTTCTGTACCACTCACGATGTAGAAAGAAGAAAAAAGAACACTGGGCACACTTGGCGTCTCAGGCCACCGCGTGGCAGGAGACGCAGAGGGGTCATTCCACGTTCCGCAGTTTAAAAGAAAAAGAAATATCAAACAGCGTTGAAATGTCTAACAGTATCATATAACCCATTCTCGGCCAATCCCCCTGAGTGGGTATGAGCCATGTCAGAGGCAACAACAACAACAACAGCGTCGGCTTCTGCATTGTGGACAATCGCAGTGCGTTGCTCAAGTACAAACAATTAACAACTGTGACAGTTATTAGTTCACGCTTGTCCTGTGTATATCTATGCGTCCTTTTCAAGCGTCCTTTGCGCTGCGGCGGCGCTCTGCTAGCAAGAGCTGCTTGTCGTTCTTCGTGTGACAAACTAATTTCTTGCTATCGCATTCATTGCTTCGCCCTTGTTGCGCAACTGTGACTTTTTTCGCAGCTATACATATCACCACATTCATTACAAAGCCTCAGCTCTACCAAGTGCTACTATTGCAATGATAGTGGGTGTAAAACTTAATCTGCAGGGGACTAGCTATTCAGCGGGGGGGCTGTTTTAATACGGAACTCAAGGACACTTTGTACATTCCAAAGTGTGTTCGCCGAAAACTTGTGGTCATTCGACTGACTATGCCATGTCTCTTTTCTCTTACACTCTCAGTGGGATGGCACACAAACGGAATATGTGCGTGCTTTTTTAGATGCGAAGCATCTTATGCTCAGGGCTCTCTCCGTCTCTCCCGCGTCCCGCGTCCCGCGTCCGGCCACTTTCATGAAGTAGGGAAGCACCCATTATGTGAACCAGAACACTGTAGTAATATGAAGGCCGTCAACACTACTACAATCATCAGAGTCATGGCCGAGAGCACAGAGAGGCTGCTTAGTAATGGCTAGACAGGTGGTGTCTGTCGCCCAGGTTGACCCCATTCCTTGAGTCATGGCCGAGAGCACAGAGAGGCTGCTTAGCAATGGCTAGGCAGGTGGTGTCTGTCGCCCAGGTTGACCCCATTCCTTGATCTGGCTTGCATGTGTTTGGAGGGGGGCTTAGTCCGTCCCTCCTTCCCGCGTCCCACAGCGTATGCGCGTCCCCTCCCCGCCTCTCTCCTACGCTCACCCCCTTTCTCTCCTCTAGGAATCCTCTACTCTACGGAGCGGCCCCCGCGTCGTACACCCCCACAGCGTATGCGCGTCCCCTCCCCTATCCTCTCATACGCTCACCCCCCTTTCTCTCCTCTAGGAATTATCTACTCTACGGAGCGGCGCCCGCGTGGCACAGCGCATGCGCGTCCTCTCCCCCTCTCTCCTCTAGAAATCCTCTACTCTACGGAGCGGCTCCGGCGTCCAACAGCGCATACACGTCTCCTCTCCTACGCCCCCCCCCCCCCCCCCCCCCGTCCTTTCCTCTATGAATCCTGTACGGAGCGGTGGTCACGACAGGTGGTGTGACAGCTGCATACTACGCTGGGGGCGCCACGGTAGTTCCACGGTATGAAAATGACGGAGCGCGCGCGCCTCATTCTCTCGCCTGTGCAGCGCCCGGACTGCTGCCGTGAAATGAGAGCGGCGACGTTCCGCCCGCTCAAGCTAATTATCTCCCCGCTGCTTCGCATCCACACATGGTTCCCTTTAGCGGGAGATGGGGAATTTTTTTTTATTTTTTACCTCGAATCGCTGCGAGATTCGAGAGCGAGACAGATGGACGGACAAGGACGGACAGATGGACGGACGGACACGAACAGATGGACGGACACGGACGGAGGGACGGAATGGCGGGCGGATGGACGGGCGATCACGGATGGACGTGAGCATGAGACATTAAAGGATTTCGCCTTGAAATGGCCGCATCGCCCAAGCGGCCGGCGGACCTGAAAGAGGGCACGAACACATTCCGCTTGCATGCGAAGTGGGAAAGGAAAACTTCCGCAGCAACCCTCCTCTCGGTTTTGCGCTCTTTTCGTCTATTTGGTCACCTCACCAGTGACGTCATGAAAGAGATGTTCTGTTTGTCATTTATTTCTACTTGGATGCCCGGCAACCGGCAGTGGTAAAAGCGGCGCTGCCGCTGCGTATCAGCATGCCAGAGCGCGTCCCATGGGAGGTATAGGGAGTTTCCGCTCCCTGGTATTAGTACATTCAAGAACCGTTTCAACCCCGTTTGGTCGACAGAACAATATCACAAAGTCAGAGTAAAATGTCCATTCACATGTTGATATTACAGAATGGCGCAATTACGAAGTTTTATTTCGTTCAACAGTAAAACCCAGTATAATTGAGACGAATCTCATAGTCTCCCGGAAAGTCAGAACATCAGACACGAGTTGCGGCTGGGGCAATCAACAGTTTGAATCACATCCACAACTGGGAAACGCCGAGGTAAATTGTCCATGTTGTAATGGGCACAAGTAAAACGAACGTCGTATGTCGAGGGTACGTGATTACTTCAGTAGAATAGTTATGGGTGCAACGTACGGCGCAAATGGTTTACTAATGCCGAGGCACAGGAAACAATGCGCAGGTTTTGCCCTAGTAGAGATCGGACGAAACATAAAGAGACACATCACAAGCTCACAGCGCATGCTACATACACAATGCTACACATATCCATTTATTGTGCATATATAGCGGTAATTCGAACAAAGGTTATTGCTTCGATGAAACTTAATATAAATTTGAGATGACATCATCTTACACTTTTCTGCTGACAGTAAACGCGTTGCTAAACGGGGCGTTCATTCGGTCATCTATGTTCGAAGAATATCAAGATAATTCCATTTTTCTATACCCCTTCGCGAATTGTCCATTGCTATATGCCCTCCTTATCTTTAATATCATAAGTCTGTGATATCGAATTACACCGTTAAATCCAGGGATAACGCTGTACACGGTGTCCTGAAAAAACTCTTACGTATGTAGAAGTATTACTTTGCTAAATACGGAATATGTGCGTTTTTTTTAATTTTTTACCTCAAATCGCTGCGATAAAAATGTCTGTCGATCTATTTCTAGTACTGCTAGATTATTATGACTACCAACACTTCACTGCCGATGAAATGACGCTGATCTGCTATTTCATTTTAAGCTTGTTCCCGGTGTCACAACCTGTCGCGAAATGATTAGTTGATTAGCATCGGCCTGTTTTTTTTTTTTACTTCACAGGCGATGAGCTGGCTTTAATATTCCTTTAAGCAAACATAAATTTGTTTCGGCAATACCAACATTGAAATCATTGTTCGGTGGCCAAAACCTGCACCGTGAACACCCTGCTGTAAACACCCTGCTGAAAATGAGTGTAGTAACGAAAAGGAAAAACAGCGCCAACACCACCAACTGGCCAAATATCGTTTACTTCTGAATACCGTGGCTGGTGTATGAGTGGTTGCTGCTGCCTAGCGGACAATGAGCCCGTGGGTGTACCAACAGTGTAGTGTTTGGGACTTGACCCGTAGCAAAGGGCCTCGTCCTGGACGGGTAAACGACAACGGACCCGAACAGACACGGCGAATGACTATTTCGTTTTACTCGAGGCATTGTAGGAACAGTCCTAGGACTCCATCTGGTCCACGTTATCACCGTTTTAGTCATGTTCCTAAGGTCAAGCTTCCATTTTGCATTGATATAGAGAATTAGTGCGGGCTTGTTGGTACATACGGAATTTCTGAAAAGTGCGCTTGGATGGGACACAAAGAGAAGGGACGGGCAAGTCTAGATTAATTCTGCTTAGTGATAACAAGGCTTTATTACCGAATATTGACATTGTTCAGCTGAACAAGAAAAAAAAAAACAAAGCAAGAAAAAAAATAAACACAGGAAGGAGTACGAAATATAGAAAAAAGAAAACTAGGAAATGAGAGAGGAAACTTGACTGCAAGAACGGCACACCTACTTAATTAAAGTGTACCTTTACTTATTGGATTACATTTCAGTTTCTTTTTCGTAATAGTGTTCAACTCAGTATCGGAAGCATATAGCACATTCTATATTTAGGAACTTGGTAATGCAATCGGTTCAAGCCATAATTAGTTCCTGAGAAAGGTAAAACCTTCCTGGAAAAGTCAATTTATTCATACCATGACCGGATATCAATAGTCGTCAAACCCTCTTACCGTTTCATGCCAAATTGGTCTACATGATTTTATTTAAGCGAAAATACGAGAGCACACAGACGTAGACGGCTAGAGAGATAAGCAGATAGAAAGGCTCAATGTGCATTAAGTAACATTTTCGCATTCAAAAATATTTACCTGCAGATCTACGAAGTTAATGTTGATGACGAAGCCAAGCTCCTTGGAGGCCAGTCTATGTCATTTTATTTTACTAAGGGTAGCATCACTGATCGATGCGCTAGCGCTGCACAGTCTAAGTATACCAGCGGCTTGCGAGCAAGGCAGCGCGGTGTACACGGCTTGTATTCGCGCTCTAAGTACGAGCGGCGCCGGCGCAACACCTGCGCGTGGTCGGTAAGTGCACTGCGTGTGCTCTGCGAACAGTTCGGCGAATGACGTCATGCGCTTCGTCGGAGAGGGGTTTCGGAGCGGCGCCGTCGCAGCGCAACACCTGTTCGTGGTCGCAATGCGAGCTGTGTACGCTCTGTGAATGGTTCTGCGCGCGACCTCATGACCTTGATCGATACGCTTGATGAGAGAGGGTTTCGGAGGAGCGCCGCAGCTGCTACGACGGGGACCTACGACGACGACGGCGACAACATGCATCGTGCGAGCCTAAGGAGGTTCGCTTCTAAAACATATGCGCTAAAAAAACTCACAGTTTCGCCGCAAGTGCGACGCAATGAATGCGATAGCAAGAAATTCGAACTTCACACGAAGAACGACGAGTAGATCGATACTTGTGTCACGTCACTGAAGCACAAAGAATGACGCTCGACAGGAACGCGGAGTTATTTATAAATTAGGAACAGTGTAGGCCCAAGGAGACGTAGTCAGATGCTATGGAGTCTGGGTGTTTAGTGCAGAAATTTCAAGGTGGCCTAGCCACCGCCGCTTTCTTTTTGCGTGCTTTCTCGCTTGCCAAGCGTCTTTTCCTGGCAAGCTTGGTAATTTTGGTATTGTGAAAGAGTAACTTAGTAGTACGAAAAAAAAAATCTTTTCTTTCTTAAATGTCCGTTTAAAGAACCCCGGGTGGTCGAATCCATCCGGAGCTCTCCACTACGGCGTCTCTCATAGCCTGCGTCGCCTCGAGACAGTAAACCCCACAATAAAAAAAACAACAACCAAAGGTTTATTGCGTCGCTTTATTTAAAGCAAATGCCAATTCGTGAACTTCCGGATTTAGGCATGAGTCTGGCTGTATTTTGGATTCATTCACTTCTTACGCCGATTGCTCTGCCAGCTCCGACACCACCTCCTAGAGCAGCAGCTTCATTGATCAGGACAGCTGTAAAGAAAAAAACAAAGGAAATGTTTTTTGTGTTGTGAATTCACACCTCGTAATTAGACCACTGCCACTGTAGTAGAAAGTGGCAAATTCAAATGGCTTTTTTTGTCGTGGAGTGATGAGACATTTGGCATTTTTTTCTTTGCAATGATATTGCCAACATTGAAGAAGATACAGAGGCATAGGCAGTAAATGATAAAATTACAATGTATATCTCTGCTTTAGGGAATGTAAAACATTGACAGCTGC
This sequence comes from Rhipicephalus appendiculatus, assembly GCA_030522465.1. NCBI lineage: Eukaryota > Metazoa > Arthropoda > Arachnida > Ixodida > Ixodidae > Rhipicephalus > Rhipicephalus appendiculatus. The sequence goes on from JALIZH010020187.1 coordinate 81,666, forward strand.
ACTTTTGGTAACGCTTTGGATAAATCAGCCTCCAATATTCAATTTTTTTTTACCTATTTTTACCTAATTTTTCTAATAAGCATTACAGCTCTTACCTACCTACTTCGGCGAGGTACTTGACATTTTAACGCCTTTTTATATAAATTTTGTACCGGACAGAATAAAATGCCATGTTTTACACACACCATGTTTTTTATAATCAGTCAAATTGTACGCAAGACCTCAGGTAAATAAATCGATGGATGGTACTGTCACATAGGTGCCCGTCACACCTACAAACCTCCAATATCATAAATGGTCTCTATTCAGGATAGTAACAGCCACAGATAAAAATAATCATATGCCAAGTGTTGTTTACCGATCCTCAAGAGAAAACGAAAGACATCACGACATGTCTGAAGCAGAACGCATAAGCCTAACGTAAAGGAAGTTTGTCACCGGCCAGTCTAACTGTATATAAGTTTTTCATGTTTGTGACGAAGAAATTTTGAAAAAGTTTTGTATTATTTCATAAAAAGCGAATATACCAATTACCCTTACTTCTATATTTATGACACCAACTTACTTCAATGAAGCCATATTATAAGCGTGCTGAAGCTACTATCACCTACTCAAGTAGATGACTGCATGAGAGAAGACGCTGTCGCAAAGGTGGGTGCGTAATTAGGATTTTTCCCATAGAGCAAAGGATCATTTTTCTCAATCCCGAATAGACAACAACATGTGCCAATCAACAAAAATATTGTTTGTGCGGTATTCAGCATTACCTAATGCGACGGCGACCCACACGAGGGCGTTGACACCAACCAGACCGTTCATGTTGAATTGGCTGCAAATATACATTAAATGATGACTTCAGTAAAACACCAAAGCACTTTACATCTAGGATCTTTCAGTGCAACATTCAGTTGGGTTAGCTTTTCTCCGACTGGTGCTTAGCAGTGGGGAAGCGTTATGAATACTTGAGTGATATTTCATAGCGCTAGACCTTCTTGGGTTAACCTTATTTGGTTTCCAGCTTTAGTGCTGCATAAAGATATTGTAGAGTTATACACTCCAGTGATGTAGCAAATTTGGATAGCTGGAACATACTCATGACGGTCAGCGCAAAAAAAGGATGCGAAAAAAACAGAAGTACATGGCACAAGCGCTTGTGTCGTGGACTTTCTTGTTGTTTTTTTTTTGTTCCATTTTTGGGCTGACCCTCATAAGTTATACAGTGTTGTGACGCTTTTTACTCATGCAGTTTGTATGAATACAAATTGATATAAACAGTGTGCTGTACCAAGCATATCTTCTCGGCTGTAGCCATCACTAGCCACCGTAAGATGAGCCTCATTAAATCTAGACAAACTGTTACGACGAACACCAAGATATTCAAAATTTGGTAGCAAGATAAACAATTTAAATGTGTCAATGTCTGGCAAAGGCTTGGTTCGCTATGATCTCTGTTCACATGTCAATTCATTAAATGGATCTCAACAGACAAATTTAGCGAAATTTCACATTTAATTCTTATTCAGTTTTCAATCTAGTGGTGCAAAGCATCCATATATATTTTATGAAGTGTGTTTCACGAATGATGCATTCATGAATATGCGTATTAATTCACTATAAAGTGATGACGAATGCGCAAAAGGCATTTTTCGAAGCAAGTATAATCACAAGGTCAACGCGAGAATACATAGTACCAGTTGTTAAACTGTTGTTATCCTTCACGGAAGACAACTGGCTGCGTTCAGGAAGCTTTATTCTAATAAAGCTAGCTATGGGACCGCTGTTTTGAAAGCAGTCCTTTGAGACCATCTCAAGCCGCTGATGTGTGCGCTGCTGCAAAATCAAGCTCCGCAGAGAGTTTGGCGGCAGTTCGTAAGCAAATAAATATTATTAACGTGCCCGACTACGCAATTTAAGCTAAAAAAAGGTGATTACTTTTAAATCGCTTTCAACCACCACGCCATCAGCGCGTGCCCTATATGGTGAAATAAAATGCTTTAGAAAATCCACTAGAGATAATTAACTGTTTCTTGAAAAAGGTTTTCTCTTGATTATTTTGAAGTTGTACGATATAAATATCTCAGTGATGAGTCAAAGACAAAGCTCTCTAGCTAAAGTAACCGGTCTTGAGTCTTGTACATCATCCCCACCTAAAGCAAACAATTCGTGCGTAGTCAAAATCTGTCAATGCATACTCACCAAGGTACCTTGTTGAAGACCAAACAGATGGTTTCAGTAAAAATCCGTGGCCTTACTTGCGGCGTTTATATACTACTCCTACCAACCTCGAATCACCGTTTGAGGAGGTAATATTAAAAAGAAGGGCATTATTTTGTAGTAAACAGAATGACAGGTAATTCTGTCGCCGGAAATTACCTGTCATTCTCAGCACAATCACAAAAATGAGCGCATTTTACAGGGCTTGGATATAATTTAAAAACCCAATTATGGTCTGCAAGAAAAGTATAGCGCATTGAGGCAACATAAAATATGCTTTGTCATTCTGTGACACAAATATAGTGAAAACTCTATTTTCATTTAATTTGTTAATTAGCTGAGTTTTCATTAAGGTAGCGTCGTACAAACAAGCGACCACTGCAAAATTTCCTGCCTTCATTATTTGTCCTACTTTTATAAATCATTGGGGCCATTTGAACCATAGCCTCGTAATCATCCTGGCACACCGCTTATTACTTATATTCATTGCTTCGCTGTTGCGGCGAAACAATGTACAAAAAAAAATCGGCACTTGCCCGGTACCTTGGGAATCGATGTTATGAGAAGCATGCGGAGGGAAAGTAATTGTGTAAATTTTTTTAAGGACTATACCCTTTCTTGGGATACTTCAACACCGAAATTTCGCTCTGTCTTTCTGTCTGTCTTTCTGTCACACGATTCAGCCACCCCGCCAAACATTACGCATATCTGAGGCTCAGCATAAATACGTCAGTATTAGGTGGTTTGTTCATTTATTAGAAAATATATAGATACGTAATTCTAAAGACCCTGGTGTTTCTTAGGCTGCGCTGAAAATGCGACACTAGGCACGGAAAAACCCTCTGTCGACGATATGGTGCTGCCACCTGGCAGTGGCCCCGGGTTCTGCACAAGCTCATGTCTCCGGGCGCCACTGCCAAATGGCGTCGAAATCTCACCCAGCGCCTCCTCTATTTTATCAATGCCATCTGCAGCGAAGCACGCAGATAGGCGGTCCATTTTTAGATGCGAAGCATCTTATGCTCGGCCTCTGTCCCTCCCGCGTCCGCCGTCCCCCGTCCCCCGTCCCGCGTCCGGCCACTTTCATGAAGTAGGGAAGCGCCCATTATGCGAACCAGAACACTGTAGTAATATGAAGGCCGTCAACCCTAACACAGTCATCAGAGTCATGGCCAAGAACACAGAGAGGCTGCTTAGCAATGGCTAGGCAGGTGGTGTCTGTCGCCCAGGTTGACCCCATTCCTTGAGTCATGGCCGAGAGCACAGAGAGGCTGCTTAGCAGTGGCTAGGCAGGTGGTGTCTGTCGCCCAGGTTGACCCCATTCCTTAATCTTGCTTGCATGTGTTTGGAGGGGGCTTAGTCCGTCCCGCGTCCCACACCACCAGCGCATGCGCGTGCCGTCCCCCCTCTCTCCTACGCTCACCCCCTTTCTCTCTAGGAATCGTCTACTCTACGGAGCGGCTCCGGCGTCCCACATCCCCAGAGCGCATGCGCCTCCCCCTCTCTCCTCTTGGAATCCTCTACTCTACGGAGCGGCTCCCGCGTCCCACACCCCCACAGCGCATGCACGTCCCCGTCTCTCCTCTCCTACGGTCGCCCCCCGTCCTTTCCTCTAGGAATCCCCTCTACGGAACGACAGGTGGTGACAGCTGCATAATCCGCTGGGGGCGCCACGGTAGTTCCACGGTATGAAAATGACGGAGCGCGCGCACCTCATTCTCTCCTGCGCAGCGCCGCGATGAGCGCCCGGACCACTGCCGAAATGAGAGCGGCGACTTTCCTCCCGCTCAAGCTAATTATCTCCCCGCTGCTTCGCATCCACACATGGTTCCCTTTAGAGGGAGATGGGGGGATTTTTTATTGAGCAAAACGTTACGAAATGACGCTAAAGATATGTACATGCGTTCTACGCACAGACAAATGTTGAACAGTCGCATACGTTTTACGTAACCAGTCTACAGTTGCGTAGCCAAAAGCACCATGGGTATTAACAACACCAAGAAGCGGTAAGCTGATATGTAGCGCTTGTGCTCGCGACGATGGGAGCCCTGGACGCTCCTACATAAATCAACTTCAGTATATGGCGCTTAACTACAATTCAAGTTAACCCGACGTTGCGGCTGTATAATAGGAGTACGTATGTAATGTTTATAAATTTGGATAGCCAGCACTGCCACCAAAATTGACGTTTCCCGAACACGAGGGTGTATTTGTGAAGCAGTTGCGAGACCTCGCGTGGCTCTGTGCTCGAACACTTGATTGTCACGCAGAATTCTGGAAGTTCGATTCCTGCAGGGACCCTGACATTTAACCTTTGCATTTGTTGGGTCAACGCTGCCGATGTCAACTTCTTCTTAACGCCCTCACGTTAAAATCACCAAACTCTGTTCTTGCCGTTCTATTTCGTCAGACCGTCTTACACTCCCATTATAATTATGGTTCACCCAAAGTTCAAAGGGTGACCACGAGAGCACCCAGACGTAGGTGGCTAGGTAGACAGATGATCGATAGACAGATACGTAGATAGACTGGCTAAAATTTAGGCAGTACGCAAATAAATGCTTCGCATTCAATAAACGCTCAAGTGCCTCTGTGAAGACACGTTTCACTTTCGTGTTATACCGATTCCTAATATGGAGGGATCAGCCGTATTTTTTACATCATCCTGTAAAGACAAGTAGGATTGCTGAGTATGTTGTTCTGACTGTTATAATATGTCTTGATTATTATTCTAAACTGTATATTGTATGTGGTCTGGATTTCTTATGCTTGGAACTTTTGAACTCTGTATGTTGTACGCTCGGCACTTCTCAGAGCTGAGAAATAGCCGGCACCCCCCTGTGCGGCCTCTCTTGGCGCAACAGTACCGCGGCCTCTTTGGAGACTTATGCCAATTCTGTGCCACCACAAACCGGGATGTGACAGCAGCACACTTGTTTTAGTCTTGCCCAGGTCTCCGATTGTTTTTGGATTGTAAGCAGATGTTTGCGCGCAAATAAGATGCCGGCTATTTCTCAGCTCTGAGAAGTGCCGAGCGTACAACATACAGAGTTCAAAAGTTCCAAGCATAAGAAATCCAGACCACATACAATATACAGTTTAGAATAATAATCAAGACATATTATAACAGTCAGAACAACATACTCAGCAATCCTACTTATCTTTACAGGATGATGTAAAAAATATGGCTGATCCCTCCATATTAGGAATCGGTATAACACGAAAGTGAAACGTGTCTTCACAGAGGCACTTGAGCGTTTATTGAATGCCAAGCATTTATTTGCGTACTGCCTAAATTTTAGCCAGTCTATCTACGTATCTGTCTATCTATCTATCTGTCTACCTAGCCACCTACGTCTGGGTGCTCTCGTGGGCACCCTTTGAACTTTGGGTGAACCAAAATTATAATGGGAGTGTAAGACGGTCTGACGAATAGAACGGCAAGAACAGAGTTTGGTTGATTTTAACGTGAGGGCGTTAATAAGAAGTCGACATCGGCAGCGTTGACCCAACGAATGCAAAGGTTAAATGTCACGGTCCCAGCAGGAATCGAACTCCAGAATTCTGCGTGGCAATGAAGTATTCAAGCACAGAGCCACGCGAGGTCTCGCAAACTGCTTCACAAATACACCCTCGTGTTCGTGAAACGTCAATTTTGGTTGCAGTGCTGGCTATCCAAATTTATAAACATTACATACGTACTCCTAATATACAGCCGCAACGTCGGGTTAACTTGAATTGTAGTTAAGCGCCATATACTGAAGTTGATTTATGTAGGAGCGTCCAGGGCTCCCATCTTCGCAAGCACAAGCGCTACATATCAGCTTACCGCTTCTGGTGTTGTTAATACACATGTTGCATTTGGCTACGCAACTGTAGACTGGTTACATAAAACGTATGCGACTGTTCAACATTTGTCTGTGCGTAGAACATATGTACATATCTTTAGCATCAATTCGTAACGTTTTGATCAATAAAAAATGGGCCGCGTATCTGCGTGCTTCGCTGCAGATGGCATTGATAAAATAGAGGAGGCGCTGGGTGAGTTTTCGACGCCATTTGGCAGTGGCGCCGGGAAACATGAGCTTGTGCAGAACCCAGGGCCACTGCCAGGTGGCAGCACCATATCGTCGGCAGAGGGCTTTTCCGTGCCTAGTGTCGCATTTTCAGCGCAACCTAAGAAACACCAGGGTTCTTAGAATTACGTATCTATGTATTTTCTAATAAAGGAACACACCACCTACTACTGGCGTATTGATGCTGAGCCTCAGATATGCGTAATGTTTGGCGGGGTGGCTGAATCGTGTGACAGAAAGGCAGAAGAAAGACAGAGCGAAATTTTGGTGTTGAAGCATCCCAAGAAAGGCTATCGTCCTTAAATAATTAATACACAATTACTTTTCCTCCGCATGCTTCGCATAACATCGATTCCCAAGGTACGTGGGAAGTGCCGATTTTTTTGTACATTGTTTCGCCGCAACAGCGAAGCAATGAGTATAAGTAATAAGCGGTGTGCCAGGATGATTACGAGGCTATGGTTCAAATGGCCCCAATGATTTATAAAAGTAGGACAAATAATGAAGGCAGGAAATTTTGCAGTGCTCGCTTTTTTGTACGACGCTACCTTAATGAAAACTGAAATAAATAACAAATTAAATGAATATAGCGTTTTCACTATATTTGTGTCACAGAATGACAAAGCATATTTTATGTTGCCTCAATGCGCTATACTTTACTTGCAGACAATAATTGGGTTTCTCAATTATATCCAAGCCCTGTAAAATGCGCTCATTTTTGTGATTGTGCTCGGGCTGAATTTTCCCGGCGACAGAATTACCTGTCATTCTGATTCCTACAAAATAATGCCGTTTCTTTCTAATATTATCTCCTCAAACGGTGATTCGAGGTTGGTAGGAGTAGTATATAAACGCCGCAAGTAAGGCCACGATTTTTACTGAAACCATCTGTTTGGTCTTCCACAAGGTAACTTGGTGAGTATGCATTGACAGATTTTTCGCTCCGCACGAATTGTTTGCTTTAGGTGAGGATGATGTACAAGACTCAAGACCGGTTACTTTAGCTAGAGAGCTTTGTCTTTGACTCATCACTGAGATATTTATATCGTACAACTTCATAATCAAGAGAAAACTTTTTCAAGAAACAGTTAATTATCTCTAGTGGATTTTCTAAAGCATTTTATTTCACCATATAGGGCACGCGCTGATGGCGTGGTGGTTGAAAGCGATTCAAAAGTAATCTCCTTATTTTAGCTTAAATCGCGTAATCGGGCATATTAATAATATTTATTTACTTACGAACTGCCGCCACACTCTCTGCCGAGTTGATTTTGCAGCAGCGCACACATCAGCGGCTTGAGATGGTCTCAAAGGACTGCTTTCAAAACAGAGGTCCCATAGCTAGCTTTATTAGAATAAAGCTTCGTGAACGCAGCCAGTGGTCTTCAGTGAACGATAATAACAGTTTAACAACTGGTACTACGTATTCTCGCGTTGACCTTGTGATTATGCTTGCTTCGAAAAATGCCTTTTGCGCATTCGTCATCAATTTGTAATGAATCAATACGCATATTCATGGATGCATCATTCGTGAAACACACTTCATAAAATATATATGGATGCTCTGCACCACTACATTGAAAACTGAATAAGAATTTAATGTGAAATTTCGCTAAATTTGTCGGTTGACATCCATTTAATGAATTAACATGTGAACAGAGATCATAGCGAACCAAGCCTTTGCCAGACATATGACACATTTAAATTGTTTATCTTGCTACCAAATTTTGAATATCTTGGTGTTCGTCGTAACATTGCAGCTCATTTAGATTAAATGTGGCCCATCTTACCGTGGCTAGTGATACAGCCGAGATGATATGCTTGTTACAGTGCGCCCAGTTTATATCAATTTGTTTTCATACAAACTACATGAGTAAAAACGTCACAACACTATAACTCATGAGGGTCAGCGCAAAAATGAAACGAAAAAAAAGAAAGACCACGGCACAAGCGCTTGTGCCGTGTACTTCTTTTTTCGCATCCTTTGCGCTGACCGTCATGAGTATTTTCCAACTATCCAAATTTGCTACATTGCAAGAGTGCATAACTCGACAATATCTTGATGCAGCACTAAAGCTGGTAACCAAATAAGGTTCCCCCAAGAAGGTCTAGCGCTATGAAATATCACTGAAGTATTTATAACGCTTCCCCACTGCTAAGCACCAGTCGGAGAAAAACTAACCCAACTGAATGTTGCACTGAAAGATCCTAGGTGTCAACGTGTTTTGGTGTTTTACTGAAGTCATCATTTCATGTATATTTGCAGCCAATTCAACATGAACGGTCTGGTTGGTGTCAACGCCCTCGTGTGGGTCGCCGTCGCATTAGGTAATGCTGAATACCGCACACACAATATTTTTGTTGATTGGCACGTGTTGTTGTCTATTCAGGATTGAGAAAAAATGATCCTTTGCTGTATGGGAAAAATCCTAATTACGCACCCACCTTTGCGACAGCGTCTCCTCTCATGCAGTCATATATTTGTGTAGGTGATAGAAGCTTCAGCACGCTTATAATATGGCTTCATTGAAGTAAGTTGGTGTCATAAATATAGAAGTAAGGGTAATTGGTATATTTGCTTTTTATGAAATAATACAAAACTTTTTCAAAGTTTCTTCGTCACAAACATGAAAAACTTATATACAGTTAGACTGGCCGGTGACAAACTTCCTTTACGTTAGGCTTATGCTTTCTGCTTCAGACATGTTGTTATGTCTTTCGTTTTCTCTTGAGGATCGGTAAACAACACTTGGCATATGATTATTTTTACCTGTGACTGTTAATATTCTGAATAAAGACAATTTATGATATCATCCATCGATTTATTAACCTGAGGTCTTGCGTACTATTTGACTGATCATAAAAAAACGTGGTGTGCGTAAAACATGGCATTTTTTTGTCTCCGGTACAAAATTCATATAAAAAGGCGTTAAAATGTCAAGTACCTCGCCCAAGTAGGTAGGTAAGAGCTGTAATGCTTATTAGGGTAATTATGTAAAATTACGTAAAGAAATAAATATTGGAGGCTGCTTTATCCAAAGCGTTACAAACAGTGTAGCCGTCAATGTTTTACATTCCCTAAACCAGAGATATACATTGTAATTTGATCATTTACTGCCTATGCTTCTGTATCTTCTTCAATGTTGGCAATATCATTGCAAAGAAAAAAATGCCAAATGTCTCATCACTCCACGATAAAAAAAGCCATTTGAATTTCCCACTTTCTACTACAGTGGCAGTGGTCTAATTACGAGGTGTAAATTCGCAACACAAAATACATTTCCTTTGTTTTTTTCTTTACAGCTGTCCTGATCAATGAAGCTGCTGCTCTAGGAGGTGGTGTCGGAGCTGGCAGAGCAATTGGCGTAAGAAGTGAATGAATCCAAAATGCAGCCAGACTCATGCCTAAATCCGGAAGTTCACGAATTGGCATTTGCTTTAAATAAAGCGATGCAATAGAACCTTTGGTTGTTGTTTTTTTATTGTGGGGTTTACTGTCTCGAGGCGACGCAGGCTATGAGAGACGCCGTAGTGGAGAGCTCCGGATGGTTTCGACCACCTGGGGTTCTTTAAACGGTCATTTAAGAAAGAAAAGATTTTTTTTCGTAATACTAAGTTACTCTTTCACAATACCAAAATTACCAAGCTTGCCAGGAAAAGACGCTTGGCAAGCGAGAAAGCACGCAAAAAGAAAGTGGCGGTGGCTAGGCCACCTTGATATTTCTGCACTAAACACCCAGACTCCATAGCATCTGACTACGTCTCCTTGGGCCTACACTGTTCCTAATTTATAAATAACTCCGTGTTCCTGTCGAGCGTCATTCTTTGTGCTTCAGTGACGTGACACAAGTATCGAGCTACTCGTCGTTCGAATTTCTTGCTATCGCATTCATTGCATCGCACTTGCGGCGAAACTGTGAGTTTTTTTTAGCGCATATATTTTAGAAGCAAAGCTCCTTAGGCTCGCACGATGCATGTTGTCGCCGTCGTCGTCGTAGGTCCCCGTCGGAGCAGCTGCGGCGCTGCTCCGAAACCCTCTCTCATCAAGCGTATCGATCAAGGTCATGAGGTCGCGCGCAGAACCGTTCGTAGAGCGTACACAACTCGCATTGCGACCATGAACAGGTGTTGCGCTGCGACGGCGCCGCTCGAAACCCCTCTCCGAGGAAGCGCATGACGTCATGCGCAGAACTGTTCGCAGAGCACACGCAGCGCACTTGCCAATCGCGCACAGGTGTTGCGCTGATGCCGCTAGTACCAAGAGCGCTCATACTAGCCGTGTACAGCGCTGCCTTGTTCGCAAGCCGCTGGCATACTTAGACTGTGCAGCGCTAGCGCATCGAGCAATGGCGCTACACTTAGCAAAATAAAATAATGTAGACTGGCTTCGAAGGAGCTTCGCTCCGTGAGCAGCATTGACTTCGTAGATCTGCAGTAATCTTGTTCTTTCAATTCGGAAAAATTAGTTACTTTATGCACTTTGAGCCTTTCTATCTACTTATCTCTCTAGCCGTCTACGTCTGTGTGCTGTCGTCTTTTCGCTTCATTAAAATCATGTAGACCAAATTTGGCATGAAAAGGGAAGGAGGGCTTGACGATCGTTGCTATCCGGTCATAGCATGAATAAATTGACCTTTCGAGGAAGGTTATACCTTTCTCAAGAACTAATTATGGCTTAAACCGATTGCAGTAGCAAGTTCCTAAATATCGAATGTGCTTATGCTTGCGATACTGAGTTGAACACTATTACAAAAATGACATTGAAATCTGATTTAATAAGTAGATCTACATGTTCTTCAATTATGTATGCCGTTCTTGCAGTCATGTTTCCTCTCTCTTTTCCTAGTTTTGTTTTTCTCAATTTCGTACTCTTTCTCTTGTTTATTTTTTTATCTTTGTTTTCTTTTTGTTCAGCTGAAGAATGTCAATATTTTGAAATAAAGCTTTATTATCACTAAGCCCAACTAATCTATGTGGTAATTATCATCCTTTTCTGTCAATAAAGTTTTTTGCACGTACATAACTGTATTTTTTATTATTTATGTTTCTAAACAGATAGAAATGTTCGGATATATAAATATGTGCAAACTTTGTATGTAAACAGATCTGGGTATGAACGTGTACATATATAGGCTGGAATATGTAGAGATCTTGCACATGCATAGATGTTCTTCCCTCCAGAATTCTTCCTCCAGAATTCTTTCCTCCAGAAGCGTTTGGCACATAAACATCTACCACGGCCCGCGGATTGCAGGTATGCGCCCCAGGTGACTCACAGCTTATATCTAACCAGGAACGGCGAGAACCGACATTGACAACTTGAATGCGAGGGCGTTAAGAAAAACTGGCATCGCCAGTGCTGGCCCGACGAGTGCAAGGCGTAAAAATCAGGATCCCCGCTCGAATCGAACACCGGTATTGTGCGTGGCAATGAGGTATTCCAGCACAGATCCACGCGAGATCTTGGAATTGCTTCGGAAAAATACCCTGTGCAGGTGTAATGTCGATGCTATGTAAATTGTCGTTGCAGTGCTCGTTATCTAGTTTCATAGCAAAGCGACAAACTCATGTACACTATTAACCCGAAATGCCTACAGCCATTTCTGGTTAACGTCAATTATAGTTCTAGAGTTGGTTCCGCCTGTAAAGCAGCCTAATAAACATGCAATTTGCATTCCTGTGATTCAGAGATTCAGCAAGCTGTATACAAGCGTTGCTCAACCTCAGTGGAATTAGCTAATAAACGTTACGAATGATACTCAAGTAATCGCACTGCAAAATGAACTTTGTTTCGACAATACTGATGTCTGTGCTCTAACGTGACTGCAGATGTTACGTCAGCCTGTAAGCTACTGTAGGGTCACCGTCACAACCGGGCGTACGGTAGTTGTTGTTTTAGATGTGAATCATCTTATGGCGAAGCTTAATCCGGTGGTGGTGGTGGTGTGCCGCGTTGCCTCCCTTACTGCGCATGCGCAAACCCTTTGAAAAAAAATTTAAAATAAAAACCTCCTCTCCCCCCTCTTCTAGGCATCCCTCCCCGCCGCAACCACAACCTCACTGCGCATGCGCCTCCCATCCTCTCTCCCCTCCTACGCTCCCCCCTGTCTCCTCTAGGCATCCCTGCCCGCGGCGTCCATACTCTCACTGCGCATGCGCGTCCACCCTCTCTCTCCTCTCCTACGCTCCCCCTCTCTCCTCTAGGCATCCCTGCCCGCGGCGTCCACACTCCCACTGCGCATGCGCGTCCCCCCTCTCTCTCCTTTCCTATGCTCCCCCTCTCTCGCATCGCGACGCCGACGCAGGCAGCGTCTCCCTAGCGAGTTTCTTGGTTGAAAAAACCGACTGCTCGCGCTGCACAACAGTTCACTGGACACCCCGTATATATGGCAGTGGATCTTGACCTGCAAAGTGGTGCCGGTGGGAGATTTCTTCTGTGCGTTGTTGAACAATGAAAATTCGCAGCGTGCGCGTTAACTAAAAGCGGACTGCGGGTCTCTGTGTCCAGTCGGAGTCTTCTGTCTCTCATTGCCCATTAGCAGCGATTGGCATGTTCCAGTAGGAAACACCGCTCCATCACTGCGTGCTTTGCGCCTCCCCAGTTTTAAATGCGAATGCATTTCTTAGTCGGCCTATGTCAGGCGTCGTTGTCCGGCGTTGGCCGGCGGTGTCCGCGGGGAGGAGGATAGGTTGAGGAGGTGTCCGCGCGCCGGCAGGTGTTATCTCTCCGCTCTCGCTCTCTCTCCCATAGCAAAAGCTGCGGGCGCGCGCGCTTATCCTCGCCCCCCAGCAAAGTGGAGAGGAGGAACGCGCTCTGGCGCGTGAGGGCGCTCGCATCGTGGGGAGCTCAGCGAAGCTACCGCGATTAAAAAAAAAGAACAGGCGCTGCGCCGTGCTCCCGACCGGGCTGCAGAAATTAGGCGCCTTTTCTTTCTTCGAACCACAACCACCATATATAAATGGAGTGAAGCGCGCGCGAAATGCATTCGCATTTCCTCACGATTCCCTTCGGGGAGGTGGGGGCATTTTTTTCTCTCCTGCGCAAGGCTGCGATGAGCGCCAGCGTCAACGCCGCCGCCAGTGTAAGCGTTAGCGCCCGCTGCTTCACATCAACACATGGTTCCCTTTAGCGGGAGATGGTGTAATTTTTTTTCTTTTATTGACTTTGTGCGTTAAACTTGGGGGGCAACACCGGGCGTTGTGCTGCTTTCGCTCCGGCACGTGTCATTGCCGTGGCGGCATTTGATCAAAGCAGGTGCGGCCGGACGGGCCCCGACCGCAGGCCCCAAAGTGCTTCGGCACCGGAGACGGCGGAGCACATCTGGTTTCTTGTGCGACACAGGACAAAGCGACCCACCCCGACGCCGGCGACAGCAGGTAGGGATGGAAACGTCGTCCCGATTGTCACGAGGCCATTTAATCATTGAGCTCTCGTGTAGGTTCGTGTAATCAGCGATGACGCAAAAGTCATCAATAAATGAGAGACGAGACCATTTGTGTCCATAAAATTCCACAACACTCAATATATTCAAACCCGACAAAAAGATAACAAATAACAAACACAGAACAGGGCATGCAAAACTAGTAAAAAGTTAAGAAGAATCCCAAAAGGTTAACAGACGCGAACAGTGCGTGGAAACGAATGGTCAGAAGGAAAACACAGTTTCATGATAGCGGGACGCGGAGCTAGCAGCGGATGCTTTGGTGACAAGGAGTAGACGCACTCACGCACTCGGCGACGGCTGAGAAGCGGTCCAGACGCTCACTCGTGTAGAGGCGGTAAAGGGGAAGGAAGCGTCTCCGGCGAGACGAGGTCAGCGACCTTTCGGCGTTCGCCAGCCCGCAGCTTGGACACGAAGCCGGAGACGGAGGGCTTGCCGGGGCAACGCCAGACGATGGGGACAAGCCTGGCCAACGCCAGACGACGAGAAGAAGCTGGGTCTGTGTCCAGGTGGGAGCCCGTAGCGGCCTTGATGCAGGATCTCTGCTGGCCGCCACTCCCGCGCCCTGGCCACCTTCTTCTCTTGGTCCCGTCTCAGCCACGTCTGCTGGCTCTGCCCTTCTGCACGCTTGGCTCTGCTTCCAAATCCTCGTGGAGGCTCTTCATTGGACCTAAAGTGGTCACGCTCACGTGCTACGGCCGTGGGTTGTCGTCTTCTTCGGGGAGTTTGCGTCGCGCGCTTTTTAAACGCGCACTTGCACATCACACCGATGACCCCCTGATTGCCATGCGTTGCTTTCCCTGCGCATAATGGGCCTACACCGGGCACCAGCGCAGCGCTGATGAGGCCTCGCATCGGTTCGGCCGTTCAGCCCCGCCGTTTGCTGTTTGCGCACTTAGCGGTCGCCACCCAGGGGAGTAATACAAGGCGGCGCTGTTTGATCCTGTGTGGTCGCCGGAGGCGTTCGTCACTCTGTGGCGTACATCAAGTGGCTCTAGGCGGCAGGCGGGCCCTCGACACCCGAAAGCGGGGACCGCGTCGCGGTGCAACGGGCGCCGGGTCGGTACCTTTGACGATTGCTTTCGCACTGGCATTCCTTCGGCGCGGTAACCATTTATGCGCTACCCTTTCCAGGCAGGTCCGACGGAATCGCCGCGGCGGAAGTTAGCATAACGAGCTTTTAAGTGGGGCTACTGGTAACGTTTCGCGCAAAGAGCGAGCATGGAGGTGGCCCGAGGGTGGTCGTAGCACCCACGGGACAGGTGGTTTACGGTCCCATGGGCGATCTGTTGACATGTCACCAGGGGCGTCTCTCTTATTGAAATAAATTACAGCACGCGCACTTTCAACTCTAGATAGTTGTGCGCCAGCTGATATTGCCCTTGGCACTACGACTGCGGTTTACTTTGTTTTATTCGCGTTTTGTAAGTGTGTTGTTTGGGGCGAGGAGCATGAGCCGGCATATGGGCAAGAAAGTGTCCTTGCAGCGGCTTTACTGATTTGCTGAATGTACTGTCCAATAAAAGGACAAGCAGGCGACTATTCGCCGGTGTTGTTGTAAAGATGTAGCATCGTGGTAATAAAAAGCGGCCCCAGTGTTCCGTCTGTCGTCTTGAACCGGGCTTAAGGTGTTAGGCACTGTCGGCTCCACCGAATCCCGTAGGGTCGCCCTACAGACGGTTCATTTCTAAAGTGTCGTCTTTTGCCTTTTTTGTAACATGTTTGTCTATAACTCTTCTGTAAAATGTCTGTAAATACAAGTTGTCTCGATTTTGAACAAAACTTCTGCAGTATCTTAGACCTCTTCAAGCGACCAGCGAGTCCATCGCCGCTATTCGCATAGCGGCAGTTTTAAAGACGATAGTCTTTCTTGGGATACTTACACGCAAAAATTTTGGCCTGGCTGTCCGTCTCTCTGTCTGTCTGTCCGTAACCTGATTCAGCTGCTCGGCCAAAGTTTAACCACTTTCTGAACGCCCACCCATCTTGAACTGGTGTTTTTGTTCATACTTGTGAACATATTCGATCAAAAAGTAAATACTACACATACCAGAGGCGCAACATTATTATATTGGTGTCAGGTCGTGTGTTCTTTTATTAGAAAATACATAGGTACGCAATTCTAAAGACCCTAGTGTTTTATCAATGCCAGCCAGATGCAGCCAATTCAACGTAGAGTAGGCGCTGTCTGAGGCAAGGCAAAACATAGTGGTACGGCGGGCACAAGACTATCGTCTTTTGACGACATTTGCAGCGAAGCACGCAGATACGCGGCCAATTTTTTTAAAATGCGAATGCATTTCATAGTCGGGCTATGTCAGGCATCCGGCGTTGGCGTTGTGCGGCGTTGGCGTTGTGCGGCGTTGTCCGCGGAGGAGGAGGAGGAGGATAGGTTGAGGAGGTGTGCGCGCCGGCAGGTGTTAGATGTGAAGCATCTTATGGCGAAGCTTAATCCGGTGGTGGTGGTGTGCGGCGTGACCACCCTTACTGCGCATGCGCAACCCCTTTCAAAAAAAATAAAAAATAAAAAACCTCCTCTTTCCCTCTCTCTCCTCTAGGCATCCCTCCCCCGCGGCAACCACACCCTCACTGCGCATGCGCCTCCCCTCCTCTCTCCCCTGCTACGCTCCCCCCCTCTCTCCTCTAGGCATCCCTGCCCGCGCCGTCCACACTCCCCACTGCGCATGCGCGCCCCCCTCTCCCTCTCCTCTCCTACGCTCCCCCCTCTCCCTCTCGCGCCTCGCGACGCCGACACAGGCAGCGTCTGCTGGCGAGTTTCTTGGTTGAAAAAACCGACTGCTCGCGCTGCACAACCGTTCACTGGCCACCCCGTATATATGGCAATGAATCTTGACCTCCAAGGTGGTGCCGGTGGGAGATTTCTCCTGTGGGTTGTTGAACAATAAAAATTCGCAGCGTGCGCGTTAACTAAAAGCGGACTGCGGCGGAGCTCGGCGGAGCTATATATGAAAAAAAAAATAAAAAAAAAATAAATAAAAAATTAAAAAACAAGAAAAAGCAACAAAACAAAAAAAACCGCTGCGCCTTGCTCCCGACCGGGCTGCAGAAATGAGGCGCCTTTTCCTTCTTCGAACCACAACCACCATATATAAATGGAGTGAAGCGCGCGCGAAATGCATTCGCATTTCCTCACGATTCCCTTCGGGGAGGTGGGCGCATTTTTTGCTCCCACTTTGTTCATATCACCTCGAGTGGTCCGTCTCGGACGCCGAGTGTTGAGCGTTGGTTTCTATCATCAAAAGAACCTGAATTTTACCGCTACCCCTTAAATATTAATGAAGTCGGCATGCCCTGAACGGCCACATTGTGCACACAACTATTACATTTATAAAAACATGTCGGTCTACCTCGTGACGCTTCGCTGACAGCAAAACAAATGCAATTTTATCTGCTACTGGCTGACTTCTTCGCATGAAACCGACTCCGAGAAGACGTGGGACCTGCTGAACTTGTTTTTGCATTTTTTTGGCGAAAATAATCTTTCCTTAATTGATTGATCGGCTGATTGATTGACACTATCGGGCCACACGTTGTTTAAACGGTTACAATGCTAAAAGAACTTCGTAATAGCACTGGTTGCCTCGTCTATCCTTTTGCACCACCTTATCCCATTTCAAACAGACTGCAGAGACCTCGGTTCCCAGATTTCTACCAAGATATGCTGCTCCGCTTTGTGACACTGTTATTGCTGGCTCCAACTTGATAGATTTGACTACACACACACTAAAGCTTTATGTACGCCTAAAAAATAATTTCATAGGTAATGTTCAAAAGCCAGGAGACCTCGAATAGAAGCCTGATTAGTGTCCTACAATTTAGCAACTCCCCAGATAATAATGTTTAAAAAACAAAGATCAGAAATAAGCAGCGTGCCAGAAGGATTACGAGGTTATGATTCAAATGGTCCCGAATACTTTATGCAACTAGAAAAAAAAAAAACAATGACGAAAGGGTATTTTGGAGTGGTGGTTTCCTTGTTTTACGCTACTTTAATTAAAACACGTTCATTAAAAATGAATGAAAATATGGTTTTAATTGAGGCTGTGTCATAGAGAGATAAAGACATTTTATGTTGCCGCAATGCGCTATCCCTTACTGGCATATCATTAGTGTTTTTCAATTATATCCACGACCTCTATTATGCACCCACTATTGTGATTGTGCTTGAGCTGAATATTTCCGTCGAGAATATTACCTCTCAGTCTGCTTTCAACAAACTTGCGGGAGTTTCTTTATCTTAAAAAGCTCCTCAACTGGCATATCAAGATTGCTAGGAGTAGTATATAAACGCCGCAATAGGGACGGGATTGTACTGAAACCATCAGTTTGGTCTTCAACGAGATACCTTGGTGAGTAAGGACTGATATCGTGGTGGCTCCGAAAAAATTGATCCTTTAGATAAGAATATAGCACGATATTCAAAACCTTTATTTTAGCTAGGCAGCTTCGTCTTTGTCTGATCAGCTTATCTGTTTAAATTAATTATCTACAGCAAACGTTTTTTTGGAAGCAGTTGATTATCTACTGAGAATATTATGATGCATCCTATTTCACCTAATTGGGGATTGGCTCAGCACCCGGTTCCTGAATATAATTCGATAAAACAGAGTTAAAATTTTAAATCCACCGTCAAACAGGTTTACTATTAGAAATTGACTTGCGAACGGCCGCCGTATTTTGCGCTGAGCCACAATTAACAGTAGCACGACACATCGACGGCTTCTGGCGGTCTGAGATGACTTTTCTTATTCGCCGGTCCCATGCTAGTTTAATAAGAAAAAAAAGATTACTGAACGCATACAGTGTTCATCAGCAAACAGTTTTATCACTTTACCCAGTCGTACCTCATATTCTCGCGTTGAACTCGTTATTAGGCTTTCTGCGAAGTCATCACCCCTTTACAGTGCTGGAATACACATTCGAGACTACGTTTTTTGTGGTACAGAATTCTGAAGAGATATATGAAGGCACTGCCCCACAACATTGAATATCAAATGCGAAATAAATGCCCAATCCCACTAAAATTCTTGCATTTAGTGCAGTAACATGTGAACGGAGATCATAGCCAACCAAGCATTTGGCAGACGCATGACAGAGCCTAATTTGCTTCTCTTGCTACTATACTTGGAATGTGATCAAGGTTCCAAAGAAAATTTCGGTTTCAATCTTAACAGCGCACAATATTTAGTTTAAATGTGGCCTATCGAATCGCGCCTGGTGACATCGCAGCCGAAAAAATGTGGGTGGTAGAGTACACTTCGTTTGTGTCAATTTCTATCGATACTAACTGCATAACTCCAAATACTTTATAACGTTGTAAGATTCTACAATACGTTCCTTACGGAGCACTAAAGATAGCAGCCAAATAAGTTTTCTCGAATAAGGTATATCGCTATGTAATTTCTCTGAAGCATATACAACGCTTCCCCCACCGATGGGCACTAAGGGGAGAAAAGCTTAGTCAACTGAGTGTTGTCCCAAACATTTCTAGTTTCAAAATGGTTTGGTATTTTACTGAAGTCATCATTTCATGTGTATTTGCAGCCAATTCAAGATGAACGGTTTCGTTGGAGTCAAAACACTTGTGTGGGTCGCCGTCGCATTAGGTAATCGTGAATACCACATGCACAATGTTTTTTGTTAATTATCACGTCACGTTGTCTATGCAGGAGCGAGGTAATGGTGCTGTGCTCTATGGAGAAAATTTTGATTGTGCACCCAACATCGAGACATCGTCTGCTGTAACGCAGTCATTTACTTGTTCAGTTGGCGATAGAAGCCTTAGCGAGGGAATATTATGGCGGCATTGAACTAAGAAGGTGTCATCTATATGGACCTAATGGTTACTGGTATAGACGTCAGACTCTGCCCAGGCGGCGCTGAGAAAAACGCCGCCACCAGCGCTCTCATCGCCGCCTTGGCCATAACTGGGTAGTGCAAAGACAGCCGTCCGCAAGCGAGTGTGGATAGGCCACAATAGGACCGCCCTCTTTCGTTGGTGTTGAGGCGCGGTTTCCTGAAAATCCACCTGGAAAGCTTCTTCCGTCAATCCACCCTCGCTTTAGAAAAGTAGGAAGGTCATCAAAGTGAACTGCGGGTACAATGCAAAATATGTTTGTTATTTCAGCGTGCTGCAATTCGCAAGTGCAAGCGAGCATCGCGTGACATCGAGTTGGAGGCACTCCGACGTGCGTTCCGTAACGCCTGAACGCGTTAAATTTGTGCATATAGAAAGGGATGAAGTAGATACACGAGCAGTGCATGTATCTTACGATCAGTGGTACGAAGCTCACTTTATCAGGCACGAATTACCCTTTGCTGTTGCATTCTCCCTCCATCTCTCGCTTCCTGTGCGTTGAACTGTTTTATTAGTATTACGCATCCTCGAATGTTCTGTTGACAGTTGTCTTAAGTTTGTATATACTGCAAATGGAGATGCGTGCGTGTCCACTTTCTAGGTGTACAACGAGATGCAAAACCGTGGCCTCTGTGATAGCTCTGGCAATCGCGGAGACCGCGGGCAAGAAAATCATGACGGTGGTCACGACCAACATTTTGCAATTTACTTGTATGACGCACATGTGGGTATCTACTAGTTAAAGCCGGAACTTTGAGGCGTCAATGCGTACGTGCGCGATGCTGTGTGGTGAAGACCAGTTGAGATTATGGGTAGTCGCGGAGTGCGTGATGTTTATCGCGTGCTTCATCAATCTTCATTTAACCGCTTCACGGCGCGCACCGCGGTCTGAGGCTCTGCTGAGCTTCATAGTCAAGGTTACCATGGTTCTATGTCAAGACTACTCAAAACAGTAGCAGGATACCCACATTATCACACTTTCTCATGCGACCGGCTGTGGAGAACGCGAGTAATTCGCTCACCCAACACGTTCGCAATCGCCCGTATCCAGCACTCTCGCCGTTCTGCTTCGTGCAACAGCTACGGAAATCGGTAGAACTGAAATCCTTTACGTCCGTGGCAACTCGCAACGCAACAGTAGCGTCGACTGAGGCCTTTCTTCGCAGCGCGCGTAGGTGTTGCGCGTGCTCTTGTTTTCGCCGTCGTTCTGGCAAGCACTTCATCGCGGTTCGGTTGCGCGTCCGACCAGCGGAGAGAAATTCGTAGCTCTTTTCCTGAGTGTCCAATGCGCCAACGCACTTAATATTTAGCTCAATCGTTGTTTCACACTCGCTAGTTGCACCTGGTTGCACAGAAAACTGTGCAAGGGAGTCGGAAATTGCACTACCCAAACCTGCTCCGACAGGTGGCGCTATGTGTCTGCAAAACTCCAGAGTCTGACGTTTATATTATTGTTTCTGTGAAGAAGATTTTATTCACATTTTTCTCCTTTCGAATGGGAACAAAGTATATACAAGCACACTCGCTGGAGACAAGCTTCCATTACGTTAAATATATGCTTACCGGTTCAGGTATGTTCTCTTGTCTTTCCTTTTCCTTCTACGTTTGGTAATGTATTCTTAGGATGTGAGTTTTTTCACCTCTCACTGTTAATATCCCTTACAGAGACAGTGAATGATATGAAAAATGAATTTATTGAACTGAAGTGTTGCGTACTATTGGATTGATTGTAAGGAAGCATGGTGGGCGAAAAAACAAGGTGTCATTTTATTGTTTCTGGTACAAACTCATATAGAAAGTTAGTAGAAAGGACAAGCGCATAGCAGCTATATCCAAACGTTGTCATCCTTGTAACGCGGTTCGTGTGATGCTTATTAGCGAAAATACGTATAAATGGGTCCAGGAAGAGAATATTCAAGGGTTCTTTATTCAAAGCGTTGCGAAAAGTGCAGCCGTCGAAGTTTTATATTCCCTAAAGATGAGTTTTACCTTGTAATTGTATGATGTACTGCCTCTGCTTGTGTATCTTCTTAAAATATGGCCATATCATCCTTGAAGAAAAACTGCAAAGTGTCTCTGCGCTCCAAAAAGAAAGCTAATAGAATTTGACTCTTTCCAGCACATTGGGAGTAGTCTAACTATGAGGTGTAAATTGAGAACACAAAATTCATTTGCTTTCTTTTTTTTTTTACAGCTATCCTGATCAATGAAGCTGCTGCTCTAGGAGATGGTGTCGGTGCTAGCAGAGGAATCGCCGTAAGAAGTGAATGAATCCAAAATGAAACCAGACTCATGCCTCCAGAGAAAAGTTTACGAATCCACTTTCGCTTTTAAATAAAGTGATCAAATAGAACTTTTGGCTTTTTTGGTTCAGGATGTTTATCATGCCGAAGTGGCTCAGCCTATTAGAGGCACCATAGCGCAGGAGTCCGGATGGAATCGACCCCCCTCAAGATTTCTTAATGGGACTCTAAACAAAAAAAAAAACTATTTTTTATTCATTGTGCTTAAATACTGTTTCAGAGTACCAAAATAACCACGCTTACCACGAAAAGACGCTTGACAAGTTATAAAATGCTCAAAATGAAAATAGGGTTGGCCAGGCCAACTTGAATCTCTCGCACCAAACACAACGAACGAAACGTTCTTCTCACTACGCTGAACGAACTAGACGACAGACCTTTTTCATAGAAAAGACACTCGGATCGGCGCCGTACGTGTTGGAAGCCAGAGGTAGACGGATTAGGCAGTATCTTGAAGCCTTGAGATGGACAGGCGTAGAAGCGCCTCCTTAACCCTGCAGTACAAAAAAAAAATGCCCCCAGCTCCCCGAAGGGAAATCGTGAGGAAATGCGAATGCATTTCGCGCGCGCTTCACTCCATTTATATATGATGGTTGTGGTTCGAAGAAGGAAAAAGGCGCCTAATTTCTGCAGCCCAGTCGGGAGCACGGCGTAGCGCCTTTTTTTTTTTGCTTTTCTTGTGTTTTTTTTTTATTTTTTTCCTTTTCTTTAATTTTTTTTTTCATACATAGCTCCGCCGAGCTCCCGCGATGCGAGCGCCCGCGATGCGATGCGAACACACGTCCCCGGTAGTACCATGCAGAGTGGGCGTCGTTTACCAGGTGCCATTCTCGTGTGCTCACGTATATATAGGCCAAACGGGCTGGTGTCTGAATATCAGACTAATGGAACATAAGCACCCACTCGTCGGCAATGCATATTCTCATTTGGCTAGGCATCGTATACAGAACATGGCTGTACAGTAATGTTTGAAGAGACTATATGTATTTTCGCGCATACCAATCGGGTCACCAAGGAAATTATGGAGGCATTTCGTATCTACAAAAAGGGCCTTATTTGTGTTAGCGTGCCTTCTATCACACTGCATGACAGAGAAATTTCCTTCTTGAATGGCTTTGTGACGTGATACATATGTTTCTCAGTCAGTCCTTCAATCTCTTCATTTATCTTCTGTTTGACGTCATCGGTGTGTGCCCACGTGGGATTGGTTGTGCTATAACATTTGTGTTTCCATTGCTAATAAAGTCAGTTGTGAGTCAGCGCTGGTGTTCGTGTCCCTCCTTTTCCTGTGTCTTCTTCGATTTACGCTGAAAACCACTCATCATGATTAACTGGGTCTGGGCCCCGGTATTCACGAAGGAACTTTCGAGATTTTCGAGCGCGGACACAATACAAAATTCATTGAACGAACAAAATAAAAAAACTTCTGAAAACTGCTCTAGGACGGGACATTTGTCTGTCATTTCTTTCTGTGTCCCGTCCAAGCGCACTTTTCAGAAATTCGGTATGTACCAACAAGCCCGCATTAATACTCTATATCAATGCAAAATGGAAGCTTGACCTCAGAAACATGACTAAAACGGTGAAAACATGCACCAGATTGAGTCTTAACACTGTTCCTACAATGTCTCGGGTGAAACGCAATAGTCATTCGCAGTGTCTACTCGGGTCCGTCATTCCTTACGCGTCCCGGACGAGGCCATTTGCTACGGGTCAAGTGCCGAACACAACCCTGTTGGTCAACCCACCGGGCTCATTGTCAGCGAGACTGCTGCAACCACTAACACTCCAGCCACGGTATACAGAAGTAAACGATATTTGACAAGTTCGTATTGTTGGCTCTGTTTTAGATGTGAAGCATCTTATGGCGAAGCTTAATCCGGTGGTGGTGGTGTGCCGCGTGCCCACCCCTTACTGCGCATGCGCAAACCCTTTAAAAAAATAAAAATAAAAACCTCCTCTCCCCCTCTCTCCTCTAGGCATCCCCTCCCCGCGGCAACCACACCCTCACTGCGCATGCGCCTCCCCTCCTCTCTTCCCTCTTACACTCCCCCCTCTCTCCTATAGGCATCCGTGCCCGCGGCGTCTACTCCCACTGCGCATGCGCGTCCCCCCCTCTCTCTCCTCTCCTACGCTCCCCCTCTCTCCTCTACGCATCCTGCCCAGGGCGTTCACACTCCCACTGCGCATGCGTGTCACCCCCTCTCTCTCCTTTCCTATGCTCCCCCCTCTCTCGCCTCGCGACGCCGACGCCGGCAGCGTCTGCTAGCGAGTTTCTTGGTTGAAAAAACCGACTGCTCGCGCTGCACAACCGTTCACTGGCCACCCCGTATATATGGCAATGGATCTTGACCTCCAAGGTGGTGCCGGTGGGAGATTTCTCCTGTGCGTTGTTGAACAATAAAAATTCGCAGCGTGCGCGTTAACAAAAAGCCGAGTGCGGGTCTCTGTGTCCAGTCGGAGTCTTCTGTCTCTCATTGCCCATTAGCAGCGATTGGCATGTTCCAGTAGGAAACACTGCTCCATCACTGCCTGCTTTGCGCCTCCCCCAGTTTTTTCTCCTGCGCAACCCTGCGATGAGCGCCAGCGTCAACTCCGCCACCAGTGTAAGCGTTAGCGCCCGCTGCTTCACATCTACACATGGTTCCCTTTAGCGGGAGACGGTGTAATTTTTTTTCTTTTTCGTTACTACAATCAATTTCAGTTGGGTGTTTACAGGTAAGTACGGGCACGGCATCCCGAACAACATTGCCGATCATGAAGAAGTTT
>JALIZH010020188.1:0-31171 GCA_030522465.1 Rhipicephalus appendiculatus
TGTGTGGGGGCAGATTTAAACCCCCCCGTTCGCTGCGCAGTTCACATGTTTTGACGACTCATGAGATTCTACGATTCTGCACGTCATATTACATGCTTTAACGAGACTCGTCCCACTACATGGCATCCTTATAGCGTTTATTGCGGGGGAGATTCAAGCATTGGCGTGGCTCCGTGGTAGAACACTTGCTTTCCACGCAAAAGGCCTGGTTTTCATTCCCACTCAGACCAAAGATTTTTATTATTTATTTGTGTCCATCTTAAATTTTCACTCGCGGTCAACGCCTATTTTTCGCTCACAATCGATGACGCCGCCGACGACGCCGACACCGACGCCGACACCGACGCCGACACCGCAAATACTGCGGAACGAGCTCTTTAACGCAATCGCGTTAATATTAGCGTTGTACCTGCAGTTGGCTCTGTTCACTTAGGCCTTGAAACCTGCTTGTGTAATGAAGGGAAAAAAATGGGAGGGGTGAACAAAATCACACTTTCGCCGCAAGGGCGCACCAATGAACTCAATAGCAATAAATTTGAATGTTACGCAATGTATGGCTATCAGCTAAGTCTGCAAGCTCCCACTAAGTCGCGCAAAGTTTGGCACGGCGAAGCACGGGCTCGTCGCCACTCGTTCGGCCACGTATTTCTCTACTTCTTTATATTCCTCTATAGAGCTGGGTCGCCTTGTTTCTCTTTAGTTTGCTCTTTCTTTTTCCCTCTCTTTTTTTTCCTCTTCTCTCTGTTATTCTTTTTAGTGCATCTGTTTATTACTATTCATTTCTTTCTCTCTCTGTCTTTCTTTTTTCTCTTTCTTTCTCTTTCTATATTTCGTTGTTTTTCTTTTCTGTCTTAGTCTCACTCTCTGAATAGCTCACTTGTCTCTTTCTATCTTTTTTTTCTCTCTCCCTGTTTTATATCTTCTCTTTCTTTGATTTTCTCTCTTTCTGCATTTCTTTCTACTTCTGTCTTTCTCATCATTTAATATGCAACGCTTCCTCTCTCTCCTCTTGTTCTTGCCCTCCTCCTCACACTCACAATTCTCCTTTCGCTTTGTGCTTTCCGTTTGCTATCCGCCGGAGAAATCTGCGCACGTGTTCGGGAAGCGAAACAGAAGAGGACGAAGAGAGCGCTTACCGGTTCATCATGATGATAAAACGTGGGTCACGACATTTTATGCCAATTTAGAACAGCTTCGCTGTTAAAAGTCTTCTAAAAATACAAATGGGTGGTTCAGGTTCAAGTTCGGGGCTGTATTGGATACATACGATATCGTAGGATAACCTGGCCTAAGAAAAGGGCCAGTCAACTGCCAGGATTATTAATAAAATTTAGTTGATTGAGTTCCATAGAGACTGCGAGAAGCTGGGATTGTTGGTGCACGTGGCGGTGTAGAACTCAACCATGTGCTTATTTCTATGTGACCTCTGAAATCCGGTTCAGCAGAGCCCGAAACACAAGGTTAACCCGTAAAATACTTGCTTAAAATGTACTTGTGGGCTAGTTGGTTGGTCATAATTACAATAAAACGGCAGCGCGCACCGGCTTGAGACACACATACACGAAACACAAAGGGACGACACAGCGCTTGTGTCGTCCCTTTGTGTTTCGTGTATGTCTTAACCCGGTGCGCTCTGCCATTGTATTGTAATTTACCGGAAAATACACCACGGCACGCGAACGCCGACATGTAAGGGCCATTACCAGAAATCGAACTCAAGAATGTGGGTCGCCTCCAGAATGTCTTTTCCTGAACGTCTTCAATATCATAGACGCACGATACGCTGGAAACAAGATCTAGCATGAGTATTCCTCCCGCGTCATAGTCTGTGAGTGCAAGCTTTTCTTCAGCGCGAATACTCCTTTTCCATCTCCTCCTCTGACTTGAGACCCGCACTTTGCGAAAATCAAGGGTGCCTAACCGAATTGCAGCTCGGTGTCGTTGGTGTAGCGGGGGGCCTCGCGAGGTCGTTTTCGGTGGCGAGCATTGTCGTGAAGGCGAGACTGAAGAAGTCCCATACCCGAAATTGCGAGCGTCCATTCGGTGGCATAGGCCTCGAAAACACGAAAACCCATTTATTCTCGAAAAACGCGTTCTCGTTTTCTTCGTCCTTTCAGGATGCACAAAACAGCATCGACCGGACAATTGGGTTAAGGCGTCCGTTCCAGCCATTTCCGCAGACCTACTACTTGGCATTCGGCCAGTCCCTCGCATGTCCGAGCGACTTTGATTCGTGTGAGCGCTGACTTCGCGCTGGCGACTCGTGATATCGCATTAGCCATGAAAAGAACTGCGTAGTGTAATATAATGCCGTGGTGTTAGCTCTTGCCATGGACTTTCCTAGCCGTAAACTTCGAGACCTTGTTATAACGGCCGCCTTTAAGTCGTAAATTATCTTTTTCTTTTCTCCTTTTGGAAGTGGGAAGTAAGCATACGAAAGCTTGCTTTCTTTCTCCTGAATTTTTGTGCAAGTATGTTAGACGATAATTGATATGCGAATACTGACTGTTTCATTCATTTCATCGTATTGCAAAACGTGGTCAATAGATTTGCTCCTCCCATCCAAGTGTTCGAATAGCGAAAAATAGGTGTTCGTTATTACTGCGACTCGCAGATTCCAGCCTGTTTCACGTATGCTGTCGGCTGATACCACGTTATACGAAGTGTCACATTGTGCATCACAATTTGGACCATTTTCACGGTTTTTCTTTCGAAAGAACACGAAGCAGCTCCTATTCGCGATTTTAGCTTCAAAAAGAAGTATTGTTT
The DNA here is from genome assembly GCA_030522465.1 of Rhipicephalus appendiculatus. Taxonomy (NCBI): domain Eukaryota; kingdom Metazoa; phylum Arthropoda; class Arachnida; order Ixodida; family Ixodidae; genus Rhipicephalus; species Rhipicephalus appendiculatus. The sequence continues at coordinate 2,770 of JALIZH010020188.1, forward strand.
CTGGAACCAACGCACGTACAATTGTAACTGTATTCGTCCGGGAAGCAAGTGCTTTCAACAGCATCGTTTTTCTTAGCAGTTGTGAGCGTACCTCGCCCTTACCAAACTTTTTGTGAAGGACAAGTAACGTGATCAGCTCTGAAACTTGTCTTGTTCGAACTGCGATGACGAAAGAGAACACAGGCTCTCCATGTACAGCCATCGTGAAGTAAGTTTTGAATGCAAATGAATTCGTATTGAAGTTCCAAGCAGGTAATTGACCGTTCGCCAATGGACGAATATTCTCGATCCTAGGGTATACCCTTTAGGTGCCAGGGTGCCAAGCCCACCAGATGAGGCTGTAAAAGACGCACTAGGCATTGACTTTTTTTTTTTTGCTAACTTGTGAATTGCTGTACTCCTGCCCTTCTCAATGGGAGTAGATACGCAAGATAATAGATGCATCACTCTTCTCAATCGCGATCACTTGTTTCAGCCGGCAGCTTGGAATGGAATGAATGAGGCGCATGACCCAAAAGAAACGGCTTCTTCTGAAGAATAGGAGTGGCAAATTGAACAAAGGAAAAGAAATAAAGAGACTAACCGTGAAACAGGAAAGGAAATGAGGTAAAGAGAGAGCTTTTGCCACGCTCTAGACATGAGAATACGAGAGCGCCCTTGCACGCGCCCTTTCAGTCTGCGTGTAAGGCGTTACTGGCAGCACTCCATCTTGCTTCATTCCTGCGGCAAGTGCGGCTGTAAATCCCCTTTGAAAGCGGCGGTCAGCGCTCGGGACACAAAAGCGGGAATAGCCCACTCACAAGAGGTCTACGGCACTGCGTATTTCATCAACGCGCAACGCTGTACTGTACGTTGATATAGCCGACCTTTAGAAGTAGCTTTATCCTGATTCACTCTTTTTTTTTTTTGCTTTTTTGCTTTTGCGTTGTTATCGCCCTCTTCGTATAACTGCACTTTTATGGTGCTGTGGCCCCCGGAGTTACATGATTGATTTCTGTGTTGAGGTTGAATCGCGATGACAGTCCTGCGTTTGTCAGCGCATGTGTGTGTGTCATTTATTTGTCTTTTTCTTTTTAAACCATGTCTCTCATACTTTTCTTTCTTACCCTTCTGTCTCGCCTAACCATTTCCCCAGTTCAAGATACCAAACCGGACGTTTCTTCTTGCTTAATTACCGCTGCATTCCATTACGCATTGGTCCCCTGATTTGTTTTTTTTTTTTTTGTGTGAGTGGATATTTGAGTAAAACGTCCCTTTACTTATGTATACATGGAAACGAACTTATTTTGGGTGACGTAGCTGCGTCTTCAGGAACGTTCAATGGAAAATCGTCAAGTCAGCAACCAACTAAAACGAGTGCTCTGAATGTACGTTTTAGAGAAAAGTCTACTTTTTAGAGCAGGGTAGTAGCGAGGCTCCCTTGACGTTTATTTAATACACTGTTCGAAAATATTGTGACAACTATTTCATCAAGCGTTTTTCTCTTCGTAATGGCTAACGGTATCTTATAAAGAGCTGGTGTGGGGTTCATCAGATGGCTCGCTTGCACAGGATGTTCTTCAAACGAAGTAAATCAAAATACAGCCTTTATTACAATCGCAGCCTCCCACTCCGAAGAGAACTGATCGATCGATTGAAGCGTCGGACGAAAAAGCTGTCCTATTAAAATAATCACAACGACTGCGCGCAATTACAGGCCGTACAAAAACAACTATAAGTGCACTTTGTGTCTGCGCGGGGAGAGGAGCGGGAGGATTTACCCGAGACAGGTAATTAACGACTGTTCTTTCAAGCCTGGCGCTTTGTATCCTTCATCTTCAATGTCTACTAAATAACAGAAAAAAATATTGTACTCGGCGAAAATAAGCAGTAAATCCCAATCACTTCATTACCTTTCTGATATTGTTGCATATCCTCCCTTTCTTTTATTCCATAGCTGTAGCCAATATGAAGAAGAAAGGTCAGCCTGTAATTAAACGTGCGTCGAGAAATGCCCCTGCTCAAGCGCTGCTCATCTCCTACCGAACGTGTGGGGGGGAAACTGTCCATTCGCAATTTATTTCGTTATTTTACCTATACTGAGCAAGCGCTTCTAATCTTGTTTGCGCTTCGCCTTCATTAGTAAAAGCTATGGCGATCTGTGCACACGAGTGAACTTGTTCAGTAATATTTTTCTATTATATGTATCTTTATGATAAGTTTGCTCCTTTTATACAGCGCCGGCTATTCTTTTTCCCATAGAAAAAGAGATCGGGAAAATTACAGCAATGAAAATAATTACATAAAAGAGCGCATAAGGATAGTTCGCGTAAGTCACTTACATATTATCAAAATATTCACTAAGTCCATTCACGTAGCGGCACGAATAATAACACGAAGTGCAATACCGGTACTTAACTAGCTGGTTCACATAAAATGGAGTAACTTAATTCCCTACACACTGGATCCCAGTACAAGTATGCCACTTGCGCTTATAATAGGCGGATTTTGGCTGCGTTTTTTCACCGAGTCGTTTGCAGAATTTTTCTGTCGCCTGTGCTGTTTTTTTTTTTTTGCTCATTCTCTTTCTTCCTGCATATAGTTATGCTAGCGCTCGACACGTTCCCTGGTAGCGCGTTTGTTGATGACTTTGGGAAGGTGATCGATCAAATAAAGAAATATACGGGAGTCAACAATTGCCACACGTTCATGGAGTAGAGGGGAGACCTAGCTATACTGTGGAGACTATGTAAAAAAAGTAAATACGGGCTTTCTTTCATAGCTGCGCATATTTTGGCTAAACTAAATACTCAAGGTTATGTTATTGGTAATGTTTCATCGCATTTGACACACCTTTCCATTAGAACTAAAAAATATTTTGAATATTGAGAATACTCATTAAACTTCCGCTTCTTCTGGGCTTCCTTAGGAATGAGTATTTGCTTGTTAGCTCGGCGGCATCTGGCAACTCTGCTCCCTGCTATATCTGAACATCGATCCTGCCTTGTCATCCTGTTTCAGCAGAGTCTAACACTGGACGAGTCGGTGAATCTTGTTTTGCGTGCTTGCCTAGGGCGCAGAGGTGAGTTCTTACGCTGTGGTTGTTTTAGGAGTATTAAAGAGCATATTTTAAAAGCGCAGCTCTTAAATTTTTTAGTCAGCATGAAACCGGTGCGCGCTCACTTCAACTTATACGTCGGTCTCACAATACGCGCTCCGATTCGTATGGCGTGGAATCGAATAAATATCCGATAAACACTCGCCGATAAAGGTTTTGGCAATTACGGATTTATCCGATAAACTCCGACTTTAAAAGGGCATTCTCAACATTCAAAGGGCATTTTCAAAGCTGAGAATCATCGTTCGAAAGGAGCGCACCTCCATCAGTGGCAGTAACCTCGTAAAGTATGCTTGCGTCTATTGCAATAAAGTTTAAGGTTGTAATACGAACAAACGTAGGTGTTCTGTATGGATGTATTTGTGAATGTGTGTATACATGTTTGTGTGGTCATACTTTCCCGACATCCAAAAGACACTTACTGAGTTCGCATCTAAGATTTCGCAGCATTGAGGATATTAATAATAATAGGTCCCTTATTTTCCATCAAGACGATGACGGACGCTGGGAGAAAAAGCTGGGGAGCAGCTTGACTAGCTCCTGCCCTCCAGAAGTGCACTTTGGCGATGTTTACACGAACAGCCTTATTAACAGGGTAAATAAACAGGAAGAGGTAAAAAAAAAATGAAAGAATGAAGAAGCAGGATTATCAGCAACAATGAAACGCGAATTTTATTGGAAATGATTATTAATAAGGCCACATTGCAGCAAATTATAATGTAAAAATAAACACCGAATTTCGGATAATTGGCGATTAACGATAAATAAACTCCTATAAACGCCGAATTTTTCCCCCAATAACTCAACACAGAAAAACACCCGCCGAGTTGCAAGAAAAATAAACTTCCAAAAGACGGAGCCCTGTATAGTTATGGGGCACAACGCAGGGGAGGACTCCGGTAATTTCGACCAGCTGGTGTTCTTTAACGTGTACTGACATAGCACAGAACACGGGCCTCTAGCGTTTCGACTTCATCGAAATGCGAATCCACGGCTGGGATCGAACCCGTGACCTTCGGTTCAGCAGCCGAGCTCCGTAGCCACTCATTCACCGTGGCGGATGACACTAAAGAGGTTAGACACCATGCCGTCGCATCTATGTCAATACCGCTTCTTATTGCTGAATGTCTACGCTCTTAGTATCGACTACACTTGAGCACCGCTACATGCTGGACGTTCTAGTGAGACGGCTAGTATACCAGACACTTACGCATATTCGTGAGTATGCATCGCCTTCGGCCAATCTGCATGACAGGCCCAGTCCAGAAATATTTGTCGTCCTTTATTCCTGTATGACTGGTGGAAGCAGCAAAGCCCAATGTAACGTTCTCTTCGTGCATGCAAGAAAAGAAAAAAGAAAGAAAGGATAAAGAGGTATACGACGGGACAAGGAATTCGCTGAATAAGACCTCGCGGCTACTTCGGCCATAACTGACTACAGTATTTGGCATGCACTGCAGCGGGCCCTTCGTGGAGCTGAAATTGTAGCTGTCCGATCGGAACGCGAGGATTATCTCACGCGTTCGGCCTGCGCATGTTATGAAGGCCTGGGGCTGATATCACACAGCTTTTCATTTCTCAGTGCTCTTTGCGAGACCACAGCCTGCTTCAATAACCACATTCCCCGCATCAGCAAATGCTTAAACTGTAGTAGCACTGAGAGGCGGGCGAGTTGGAACTTATCCATCGTTGGGTAGCGCACAAATTGACACAAGACAAAGCGAAGAAGAGGACAGGACAGGCGCTGGTCTAACAACTGAAATTTTTATTTGAAAAAATACACATATATATATGCAGAAAAAAAAACCCTGCACCACACCAGATTACAGTCGATCAATGAAACGGATTTCTTGTTCCGATAATGAAATAGATGGCTGACTAATGCAATGGCTATCACACTTTGCCATGTGGTATGCCTCAGTTATTTCACGTGCGCGTTGATTATGATGGCGATTGATGATTGAGGTTTGCGCAAACAAAGGCGTGCAACCGCAATCACGGCAATGGCTGGCGAGGTGAGATGAGACCCCACCCTTCAAAGAATTGTCATGCTCGCGCAGCCTGATATTGACACATCTGGCAGTCTGTCCGATGTAGACACTGCCGCACGTGCAAGGAATTCTATATACCACCCCGGAAGAACACGCGGTGTACTTCTTAACGTGCTTGACTGCGCAAGCGTTATCGACTGCCCTAGCGTCCCCCCTTAGCGCGTCTATCAATCTTGCCACACAAGCTGCCCAATTTATTTCCACCCGAAAAAACCAACATCAACCCCATACTGCCCCGCGAGTTTCTTTAGTCTATGCGAAATGGAATGTACATATGGAATCACTGCATAACGCTTTCGCTCACATTGTGAAAGTTTCTGGTTGGTTGGCAGACTGCGCACTAGTTTTCACTCTCTTTAGTAAACGCTCCGATGCAGAAACCAGAAAGGGGGTGGGAAAACCAGCCGTCTTTAGGCGATCACACTGATTCCGGAAGCTTTCCTCTGTGGCATGAAAACACGATTTCGAGATTGCTGAGAACAGACATGAAGAGACAATACCATTTTTTTACCAGCTTTGAATGGGCAGATTTGAAGTTTAGGAGGGGCTTCATCTAATAAAGAGCTTCAGTTTCTTGATCTAACTTTGCGATTTCAGAATGAGCATGTGTGTTGGATCTACGCTCCCAGATCGGTGAAGCCCCTCCTAAGCTTCAAATCTGCCCATTCAAAGCTGGTAAAAAATGGTATTGTCTCTTCATGTCTGTTCTCAGCAATCTCGAAATCGTGTTTTCATGCCACAGAGGAAAGCTTCCGGAATCAGTGTGATCGCCTAAAGACGGCTGGTTTTCCCACCCCCTTTCTGGTTTCTGCATCGGAGCGTTTACTAAAGAGAGTGAAAACTAGTGCGCAGTCTGCCAACCAACCAGAAACTTCACAATGTGAGCGAAAGCGTTATGCAGTGATTCCATATGTACATACATTCCATTTCACATAGACTAAAGAAACTCGCGGGGCAGTATGGGGTTGATGTTGTTTTTTCGGGTGGAAATAAATTGGGCAGCTTGTGTGGCAAGATTGATAGACGCGCTAAGGGGGGATGCTAGGGCAGTCGATAACGCTTGCGCAGTCAAGCACGTTAAGAAGTACACCGCGTGTTCTTCCGGGGTGGTATATAGAATTCCTTGCACGTGCGGCAGTGTCTACATCGGACAGACTGCCAGATGTGTCAATATCAGGCTGCGCGAGCATGACAATTCTTTGAAGGGTGGGGTCTCATCTCACCTCGCCAGCCATTGCCGTGATTGCGGTTGCACGCCTTTGTTTGCGCAAACCTCAATCATCAATCGCCATCATAATCAACGCGCACGTGAAATAACTGAGGCATACCACATGGCGAAGTGTGATAGCCATTGCATTAGTCAGCCATCTATTTCATTATCGGAACAAGAAATCCGTTTCATTGATCGACTGTAATCTGGTGTGGTGCAGGGTTTTTTTTTTCTGCATATATATATGTGTATTTTTTCAAATAAAAATTTCAGTTGTTAGACCAGCGCCTGTCCTGTCCTCTTCTTCGCTTTGTCTTGTGTCAATTTGTGCGCTACCCAACGATGCTTAAACTGTCTCACATACATCTCAACCGGAGGATGTCTGTGTGAATACGGGCCCTGAAATCCACTACGAATCTCTTATTGTGACTCGCTGTGTCATCATATACGCGAGGTCGACATGAAATCCCCAACAAATCTTTCGCACTGTTTCATTTACAAAAATTGTCGATAGCTCTCGCGCAACTGATTTTTCATAGTCTGCTGTCGCATGTATAGGAGATGACCTTCTATCCACGCCGAACAAACGTGTTCGCATCGAAGCGCGGAATATAATATGTTTACACTGCAGGTGAATAGTGTGCCGTTTTCGACAACGAAATTTAAAAAAAAAAGTTCCTTGTTGCCCATTCCACAATGGTATATTCGGGCTTTAATAGCAAATGCGGTGGTTCCGCCCATACGGCGCACTACATTCCCGCAGTTTAACTTTGCGCGAGTCCATTCGAAACGCGTGAAAGCGACAAGTCAGCAGAATGAAGTAACAAAACAATAAAAAGAAAAGAAGCGTTGTTTTTCAAGAAGCTGCGTGAGATTAAGCGCAGTGGAAACTGGGTAAACCCCTCCCCACGTAGGTCCGATTTCAGGTGTCACAGGCCTCAGTGTGCGTTTCGGTCTACGTGAGCTGTAACCGAAAAGGACAGCAACGACAGCTTGGCGAAAGCTAACCCGCCACGGTGGTCCAGTGGTTATGGTGCTCGACTGCTGACCCTCGCAGGTCGCGGGATCGAATCCCTGGCCGCGGCGGCCGCATTTTCGATAGAGGCGAAAGTGCTCGAGGCCCGTGTACTTAGATTTAGGTGCACGTTAAAGAACCCCAGGTGGTCAAAATTTCCGGAGCCCTCCACTACCAGGGTTGCCGTTGGGTAGACTTGAAATGGAGCCAAAACTCAACCTAAAAGTAGCCAAAGTAGCCATGCCATTTAATTTTAGCGCCAAATTTGTAGCCAAGTCGAAAAAAATGATATTATAATGTATATATTAAAATCATATAATAATATGATTTTGAATGAGCGGAGTATACCGAGCATAATAGTTTCCCCTCTTGCTTTGTCTGCAAGCCGTGGCTAAGCTGCAAATAAATTAATAAATTATTATACTTTCAGTGCGCCTGCATACAGTTTATCTATAGTAGATAGAGTTCCTGCAAAAGTAATTTTGTGTAAAAAACTCAGCAGGAAGATTAAACACTGACGCTGTTTTTTTGTGACGCCGTGGATCGAAATTGGTACAAAGTTACAATAGTACCATTCCGGCGTCAGGTAGCGAAATCTGATCGAAGATGAACAGTGCAGCTCCATTTTGCTGCGGATATCTCTTTGACGCGCTGTGTTTCAGCACTGCGCTATATCGATACACATTTCCTTACATGCGCGCGTCAGACAGAGGGACGCTCGTTGGGTGCCTCGATGCGCACTAGTCCGCTGGCGGAGGAAGGACACGTGGGCGGATAGGCCAATACGACAGAAAAGCTTGCAAATAATGGTTATTCTTTGAACTTGCTTGCTGTTTTATCTTCAAATAATACGGAGAAATGGCCAGTAAATGCGCCACAATAGATTTTCAATGTAGCCAGAAGGAAGGAAGCAAACAGAAAGGGAGAAGGCAGGGAGGTTAACCAGAAAGACTTCCGGTTGGCTACCCTACACTGGGGGGATTAGGGAAGGGGAATAGAAAATGTAGCCAGAAAGTAGCCATGGCGCCAACCTGAATTTTTTGTCGCCAGACAGCATCAGAAAGTAGCCAATTTGGCGCAAAGTAGCCACCAACGGCAACCCTGTCCACTACGGCGTCTCTCATAATCATATCGTGGTTTTGGGACGTCAAACCCCATCAATTATTATTATTATTATTGGTGAAAGCTGTGTGAGCCTGTGTCACAATATATGTTGCTTTTCTCTCGAGACTAAACGGCGGCCGCCTAGAGAGGCCCTTCGCGTGGGGTGCTTTGCCGCTGCCTTTACTCAATTCAGCGGCGAAAGCGTGGACCATGTTTCAGCCTATAGGGGAAAAAAATTCGTTTCATCTTGCAATTTTTACTCACTAGCTTTTTGCGCCCAATGGTTTGTTAAGTCTGTATTTTTTTCTATTGCAGGGACAAAAAAATTCACCCTAAAGTAAAATCTTTGAATACAATGCGCTGAAGTACGATGTCAGCGTGAAGAGGGGCGTGCAAGTCTTACTTTGCGTCCTTCCTGTCTAAGTAAGACATAACTTTATTGAATAAATTAAAAGCCAAGGGTTCTTGATGGCCTCGGTAAAAGAATTTTGAAGCTCTTCTGCTCCCGCAATAACACTATTTTTGTCAACCAATATTGTTCGTTCCTTTATGCTTTCATTGGTGCGTCGTTCTGCGCTGGAAGTGTGTGCTAGGCTGTCTTCTATGGCGAAACCATGAAGTGCCTCGCTGCACGATGATCGTGAGCTAGAACATGACATGCAAATGAAGTGGCGATTGAAGTGGAATGAAGAGAGGGGCGAGCGGAGAGGGAACGACTGGTTGTGACGTCGTCATGTGACGTCATCTCCGGATTTGTGACGCCAAGTCATGACGTTGACATGTCGGCGCCATCAGAGGACAACATCGGTTGATTAAATGCCGGCCGAATTCTGGTTTGAGCTAGTTGGTATTGATTCATAACTGAGGGTACTTTGGCGCAAAGCAAACGAAGATACAAACACAAAAGAACAGGACCTTGTTCTTTTGTGTTTGTGTCCTCGTTTGCTTTGCGCCAAAAGTACCCTCAGTTATGAACCAAATGCCGGCCGATCTCGGCAGTGGTGCAAGACCTCGTGACAGGCAGAAAGCTTCGAGGGGGGCGGGGAAGAACAATGCAGTCGACTGAGAATGTATAGAGGTAATTTACCTAATGCGTGTAGGTCACACTGCGGCTCGTTGTCTTGAAAAAAAGTCTGTTCCTTTATGTTGTAACTCAATGTATTACCAATTGTGCAACAGGCTTTCGTGCTCAAGCGTCACAGGGAGTGTAATATGTGTCCGACTTTCTTTTTTAAAGTGCTACACTTTGGCGCCCGTTCGTGCGTTGAGCCTCTTCCCTTGATGGCCTAGGCGCCTGAATGATGGGCCTCGTTAGACGCGACGTTCCTTTTCGTTCGCCTCTAACACAGAAAATAAAAAAAAGATGTAATAATAATAATAATTCATTGTTATAATTATTAGTGTTATATAATTAAAAGATATATATAAGTGTTATAAACTTTCAGGACGCTTGAGCTTCACATTCAAAAGCAGAATGCGAGAGCGTAATCGGGCCCCGTGCGCATTGCCTTCAACCGTGCCGGAAGGAAAGGAACATTTGTGCTCGTAACAATCGGGCATGTCCCACTATCCTAGGACGCTTACCGCAAGTACAGTGGCGAAGAGCCTACTACGTCTTAGTTCTTTCTTTTGCAAATTGGCGAAGTACCCACTACGCCTCCGTAAGGTGGCACGCGCAGCTGCACATTTCTAAATGAGCGGGCACCTTTAAACAACCCACTCGTTGCGCAGTTTGGCATGTTTTGGCACCTGGTGCGGTTCTACGAGTCTACGACGCAAAATAACATGTGTTAAGGAGACTCCTACCCCTACATCACATTCTTATAGCGTTTTTTTTTCTTTTTTTTTTTTTTTTGTCTTGGCGGAGCAGTTTCAAGCACTGGCGTGGATCTGTTGTAGAACACCTGCTTGCTACGCAGGAGGCCTAGGTTGGATTCCCACTCCACCTAAAAGTTTTTATGATTTATTTATTTGCACCTCTCCCTCGAATTTTCGCTCAAGGATCATGCCGATTTTTCGCTCACAACAAACGACGCTTCTGCCGACGACGTAATTTTTGCGAAACGGGCTCTTTAACGCTATGGCGTTAAAAACCTCTATAATATCCTGTAACTGCACGTAGCTGCATGCCTCTCTCAAGTTCCTTGCATCAGTAAATCGCCAAATGCATCAGCAGAGCTCACATTTCGCATTTGGAAGCATTGTACTTGTCAGTAATTTTTTTATTTCAATAGCGATCACTGCGCAGTGGGCCTTAATCGAACCACCTCGGGCGCTTCATTTACACCATACTCTCGAGTACACGCTACCAACGAGTGCCTCTGTTTGTGTTAAAAGGGTGCAGTAGGTTCTTTCGCAACGGCAGGAACAATCTGCACTGACGCATTTAGTGCGCTCCTCCTTCATTGGTGCTCGCAACACATGAGGACTAGACTATGTCTTGCTAGTTGCGCTCCCATTCTCAACATTTCTAGAGGTCGAAATTCAACCGTGGTATGTGCTTGTTGTCCAAGACTAAATAACTATTTTTAAGATCGCTGCTGTTATAAGAGGGATTATTTGACCGTTCTGCCTACACCGTGCTGCTATTACGAACATTTCAAAACGTGGCATTTTCTGCAGCGTGGGGTGACGATCTCGTTTCGTAAATAAATTATCTTGCTTTTCCCTACCATAGTGAATGAGGTCTGCTCATGTCTCAAGAAAAGCTATAGCAGATCCTCCACGAACAAACTTCACTATGGTTTAAGTTTCACTCCAGCGTTACGTTATTAGTTTTCAATGTTATTTTGCGAAAATTTTGACGTATCTGGCGTCGTATTTTTCCGCCTTAATCGCAGCTGAAAGCAGGCTATGCTTTACTGCAGATCGTTTACAGTACTCGGTAATCATGCTTGAATATGCTCTGGCATGACAGTCTACCAACTGCACACTGTAAGTAAGAAGCCTTGCTGTCTTTTGGTGCATTCTCCCTATAGAAATGTCGAACTAGCAAATTAGGCTTGCCGTGTCCTTCCTTCCCTTATATGCCAACAGATCCAGTGGAGCCAAAATATTGCCGAGGCCGCAACTTTTACAGTCCGCAGACTCGCGAACTAGCGAATGACCTAACGGGGTCTACTAGGACCCGAACTACGCCCACGCCTGACCCTAGTTCAAAACTTTGAGGTCCAATTTTGGTCCTGGCGTTTTCGTATGTCCAAGCACACGCATCCCTCTCACGAGGCCTATTGTGAAATGCTTTCCTTTTAACAGATCATAGCAGTATTGAGCGGCAAATCTTTGTTCTGCCTCATTTTACGATAAAAACAGTCACTACAACACGACATCGCGCACATTGCAGCCGTTTTCCACTGGTATCTCGTGAGCCAGTCAGGCCATCACCACGAGAAATGGCACAACCTTTATCTGTAGACTAAGACCGCACGAGCCCTCTTGCTGTACTTGAAGGCAACGGCATTGAGCGACCGCCTGTGAATCCCTGCACTTTGTGTGTGTGTTGTGAAATGTGACTATCCTTCTCTCTCTCTTTTACTGCCTTACTCCCCTCTCCATGGGTAGGGTAGCAAACTGGACGTATAGTCTAGTTCACCTCCCCAACTTTCCTATATTCCTTCTGTATCTCGTAAACACAATAATAATGATTATTACTGTTTTGTTTCCGTTAGTTTCCTTTTTTTTTTTTTGCCCATAGTATTGCACTCTAAAAAAAAGATCAAGTAAAAAGGGCGTGTTTTTGTCCCACAACAATAAGCGTAATCTGACTCGCTTCTTTTTCTTTTCTTGAAAACTCTGCGCTCGCCACTTTCCTGTCATGAATATCCTTTGCCACGCTGATAACGCCCACGCCGTTTGTGGCCAGGGGAGGCCGGGAGCCCAGCGACAATTCAATGATTGGCACGCGAAATCGATGACGATTATTTTTGTTGCACAAAAAGACACCCTTTTTACTGTATTTTTTAAGCTTTATATAGTACCAGAAGAAAAAAAAAGGTAGTGGGTGATATATCTGTATCATGATTTGTGTACCTTATTTTGGGCTATGCCGGGGAACTAGCGTGCCATCATATATCGTTTCCTTTGGACTTTTTTCCTTATCGAAATTCGGCTCTCTGTTTTCGCTCAAATCGTTGTCGTCTAGCCGAGGAACTTATCGCTACCTACCGAGTTCTCATAGGCACGCGAACAAGCGCCTATTGCAGCGCTCAATAAGAACCTTTATTGATGCCGTCTCCAGAGGGTCGTTAGAGCTCGCAAAAAAAAACAAATCGATTTTCTTTGCGCAATTACAGCAGAACACTATATCCGAAGCCGACACAGCCAATATACCCTAGGGCTCAAGGGGAAAGATATATAAGCCTCTGGATGCAAAGCAGTTGACCAGATGGCGCGCCGCGAGGGTAGCAGAAACTTATACTGCGGGTTCAATAAAGGTGAATGGATCTTCCGGTGCTTCTTTTGAAGATCTCGATGTTTGCCTGGGTTCTTCGTACAATAGCCGCATTTATTATGAGTGCGCGTGCGATGAATTTTTTGAGGTTCTTTGTCTATACAATATTTTTTTTTCTTCCGTTTGTGACTTGTTGCCATATTTTGTTTGCAAAGTCGTCGTTCTGCCTTCAGAATCCAGGCAATATTTCTACTGACGAACGAGGCTCCTAGGAAAACATCCTTGCAGAATCTATTGGTTCGAATCGGCTACCAAGAAGAGGTGCTTAGATGCGCCACAAAATAGAATATAGAAGAATGATTACTAGAAAGCCGTATCGCTTTACGAATCTGGAAACGATCCGAATAATAAATATCATGTGTTCTTGGCGAGTTTGAAAATATAGGAAACGCCGAAGTGGAACAGTAATATAACTATGTACATTAACCGGAGGTAAACTGATGCCACAGTACTCATTCTTGAATGACACCTCTAATTCAACGTTTACGAGCGCTGTTCCTTTGGATTGGTTCAATCACAAATGATTTTTTTTTTCAAATTAAATGTTCACAAGCAAGCGAAATTTCTCTTTTTTCAGTCAAAAATAGCACTAAGTATTTAGGCATATAGCTTTCAAGGCTCATTTTTACACTGAAACGAACGTCTTACAACGAGTAAGCCTTTGCCAAGAGTAAGCAATGAAACCGACGCAATATTACCGTCTACTGAAAACACAACATATCCAAACGAGCATTTTCGTATGGAAGTGGATAAGGTTATGTTTTGTTTGAGCCGAGGCCTTGTGTTCTAACAGCGAAGCAGATTGAGCCGGCCGTAAAAACTTCGGTGTGCACAATGTATACAAAAAGACTATCATCATCATGAGCCGGCACGCGCTTTCTTCGTTCTCTTTACAGTGAAACTGGTTAAGCCAACGGGTAAGTTCTGCTACGTCGTGTAAAACTCCTCAGGTGGGTATGCACCACAGGAATTTAACAAGCCAAACTAGCGAAATTAGCAGACAGGGTTGCCGTTCAGTGGACATGAAAAAGGCGCCAGAACTCACGCCAAAAGTAGCCAAAGTAGCCATGTCATTTGATATTATCGCCAAATTTCTAGCCAAATAGAACAGAAGTGGTATTATCAATAGGGTCTTTACTATTGATGAATAAATAAAACCATTTTGAATAAGTAAAACCACAAGTATAAAAAAGAGCCATGGCGCCAACTGGAAATTTTCTTTTTGTCGCCGACGGGGTCCAAAAAGTAGCCAGTTTGGCGCAAAGTAGCCACCAACGGCAACCCGGAGATGCTAGCGTTAAACGAAAACCCTCCTCGGTGAAGTGGACCCCGTGAAACACCTGAAAGAAAGAGAGAGATAGAAAGAGATAGATAGGAAGAGAAGAAGGAAATAGAGAGAGAAAAAAAGAAAGAGAGAAAGAGAGACAATGAAAGCGATATAATTTCTGGAACCCTCGACTGCTGAGTGCCTTTAATTTTATCGTAGTCCTGGCAAATAAAAACCACGCCAATTATTATTTTCATTTCCTTCTTCCCTCCCATCCGCTCAGCTTTCCATTCGCATTTCATTCTACCTGCCTAGATTTGCCAACCACACTTTTCTGGTTAACCGTTCCAGTCTTCTCCTTTTCTTTTCCTTCTTTCTTCCTTATTCTCTCTCTCTTCCCGTGCTGTCTTTATAAGTAGTTGAGTTTATGGCCATGACTTTATGAGGAGCTTAAAAACCAATACGACTCAAGAAACGTTCAGCGAACAAAAATGGCCCGGCACAGAGTAATAAAAAAATATACTGTTCTCTGATTACATATTGTCATGTCGCAGAGGTTGGTTCGCTCGCCTCTTTTTCCGAAAAGGGGCTTATAATCGTGAGAGTTATATACGTGTGACTTCTTACACTATATTTGACTATTTTTGCCAAGGAATAAGAAAGAGGAGAATTGAATTATTCTTCCTCAGATTTCAGCCTATGAGCAAGGCGCACTTGGTGCGGAGTGAATAATTTTCATTACGGTATACTCCATTTTGCGCTAGAAAACGAAAAAAATAATATATGTGCTCTGCTCGAGAAAAAGTATACTTGCGAATTGATGCACCTTAATCACCATAAAATGAGCATCTCACAAAAAGAAACATCCATACCATAAAAAACATCATAAATAAAGGTGACGTGAGAAGCGCAGGGAACTGACCGAAACAAAGTAAGCCTCCTTATTATTGCCACATGAAATCTGAGTCTTCCAAATAAGGCCAGTGTAAAATTAATCTGGCCGGTAGTGACAATATTTTTTTTGTATGATCTTCAAAACTTTTTATTACTGAAGCAGTATCATCGACTATAAAAAAACGGGCATGGTGTATAGTACCGCAAAGTGGGTTCAAGACTTTGCTGTGACAGTTTGGACAGTTAATTAGCAGTTTCAGGCAGGCAGGCAATAAGTGAGCTCTGAGACTTAGCGAAGACGCGGCAGGAACACTCTAGGGTGCAGAGTCATTGCTCCAAAACATCAAGGTCGTTTTCTTGGTTTGTTGCTTTTTTTTTTGTAGTTTTTAAAGTTTCTCTAGGTGCCCTCTTACCACCTTTTCCCCAGTCTTCAGAGCTCGTAAAAAATCGGTGAGCACAAAGTTGGCAAACTTACGAGAAAATAGCCTTTCTTGTGGAGCGCCTCCTCTTTGAAAGAAACCTCAGAACTGCTTGTCCTTTGCCCCGCACTGAATCAGCAACAAAGCCCGATGGTATTGTCCAATTATCTTTTCTGGACCAAATCGTACCTGTCTCTCTCGTTGTTCCTATAAGCTTATTAAAATCTGGCAATCCAGATACGCTCATTAATTTTTGTTGTCACAGTGCATCTTTTGATTAGCACCTTCGCATTAGTGTACCGAGGTATTCAGTGATGCGAAGCCGAGCAGAATCAATTACCGAGAGACGTGCTTAAGGTTTTCTTGTGTTCATGCTTTCGGGAATGGTGGAAGCGAACAGGAGAGCTTTCTTTTTTTAAAAGAATGACTGCGTCTATTCACAGTGATTGCATATTTTGCCAGCCCCAAATTCTCTTCTATTGAAATGCGTTAAGGAGCACAAATACAGGTACAGCTCTCAACAACGCGGGAAATTTGAAGGCAAAATCGAATCAGTGACGTCGCAACAGATATGCAGACATTGTGTTTTTGAAACGAATAAAAAATACAAGCCACCTATGACTTTTTTTTTCTGTTTCGATAAGGAACGTGTTACCTTAAGATAAAAAAAAATCACACCATATACACGGAGTGAATGATGATGAGTGGGCGAAGCTCGATCGTTTTCATCCATGGCAGAAAGAGAATGTGTGGTCTGGAACGCGCTTATACTTCATGGTCATCAGCGTCATCGTCATCGTTATCACGTGTAGTGGGTACAATCCACTATACTGCGTCATCGTCATCTTTGTATAACAATATGCGAATGAAGAAAAAGGAAAACAAATCTGTAATAGTTAACAGTATCATTCGTAAGGCAACTTTCATTTCTCGAGACGAGTGAACGTGCGTAGAATACGTGCTGTTACGTATTGTTCGTGAAAATACTGCCCTTTTCTGTGCTTCACGACACGTAGTAATACGAACTACATCTGAGCATTCGTTCTATATAAATACTAAAAGGCCTATCAACAAAGCAGTATTGATAAGCCTTTCGCACCCACGACCACCGGGCTCACATCAATACAACAGCACTTTTTCCTGGGCTTCGATCGCCTGCCGCGCAACCCTGACAGGATAACGAGCTTTTCATCTCGACCACGATTAAACGGTGCGAGGATGGACGCAAATAGAATTTCGGGGCAATCGCAAATGCGTCAGACACATCCATCGCTGAACGCACCGTAATGCGCTGTCGTCGGTGCGGGCGAAAATTATGGTAATCTCCCCTAGCGGTGATCACCAAAACCGTAACCCTCATTAATGAGTGGTCGTCACGATACGTGTGCCTGTGCAGCATCGAACAACCGTGGCGCTAATGAGACAGCCCAACCGCAAAAGCCGTTCTGAAGAGATAGCAGGTAAGTCGCATTACGCCTCAGCAAGAGGCACGGACGCGAGGAACTAGATTTAAAGCAAAACGAAGATAGCGATATTTTCCACGTATGGCGGGGCGACGTTTTCCTGAAGTGTGTCGTAAAGACATACGTGGATGTGAAAAAACAAACAAACAAAAAACAAGTATTACTTCGTGTCCTCGTGAAGCTGTGCTAATTTGCTTCGCTTTCCCGAAACAGCACGGTCCCCATTCGTTTGAGAGGTCTTTGCTTCTAATCTTCTTTTATATTGGGAGTAGTACTGTACAGCTGGATGATTGTATTATCAGAGTCAGCGTTGTATCTTCTTTTTCTTAATACATTGTTACTTCAAGGGTATTCAGAGATTGGAGATGCATTAGCGCTTTGTGTTGTTCACAGCTTGCTCTCGATATTCGTCCATAGGCGCCGTAAGATTGGCTTAACGCCAATTGGTCAGGTACAGGGCGTCGATGAAACAATGAAAGCTGTCTGACACTCCTTATACGTTTTCACTCAAACCCTTGTGTGTACGCTCAGGGTGCTGGGGTCGCATTCTCAAAACTTTTAGTTCCTAAGTGCTCACTCCCATTGGCTAACCCAGCCAGTCCAGTTTCTCTCATCATACACCCAGCATCGAGATTGACTGAAATTTTCGATGAATATTTGATGAACTTGTCAATGAGGGCATTCATATTTTATTTTAGGTAACATTAAGGCTTCTTTCTTTCTTTTTTCCTGTTTAATATTCGGCAGAGATTTCCAGTAGCATGTCAACTTCATTCATTTGTTACAGCGCATCGGCTTCACGAAGCCGAAGAAATTTCTTGTAGTAGAGTAGTAAGGAAAGAAGTGGAAATTTTATGGGCCTAGTTTTTCTCGTTAGTTCTACTTAATATAATAATAATAATAATAATAATAATAATAATAATAATAATAATAATAATAATAATAATAATAATAATAATAATAATAAAAGTGACAGTTTCGGCGCAAGGGCGAAGCAATGAATGCGATAGCAACAAATTGGAATTTCACGCGAAGAACGGCAAGCACATCGAAAATTGGAGCGCACTGCTCAAGCGCAAAGGACGCACGAAACATATGCACAGGTATACGCAGGACGAGCGCGAACTAACAAGTGTCACAGTTGTTACTTCACTGTGTTGGAACAGCACGCTTCTTTCGGAAATGGGGCCTCTGCAGCGAGCGAAGTGACCTTTGTGCGCTCTGTAACCTAAACGCAATCTTCCGGGCGAAAGCACTCGACGTAGAACTGCCCCCATCCCCCCACCCCAAGATAAGCGCGTGCGCGCGCACCCAGACAAAGGCGACTACGCCCTCCAGGCCAAAGTGCAAGTCGGGGTATTCGGGAGCCACGCATCCCAACGAGTGGGGCGCCGAGCGCGCACTTTGCGCCATCTCGCTCGTTTGCTGGTAAGGCAGAGAACCCGCTGATATTCCCCCCGAAATCTGCGTACCGCCAGTGGCGAATGGTGTATATAAAATAGCTCGCCATTAGTATGCTGTAGCATGTGCGCTTCTGTGGCGTAGCTGTAAGCGCTGCGGAGCGAGGGGTCGCCCTTTCGATTCCGCGCGTCGGAAAATATTTTTCCAAGTTATTTTTCTTCGTGGATTTTATATTTATATATATATATATACATATACGGGGCATGACGGCGACGCCGACGGCGAAAAGCAGCCGAGAGTGTCCATATAATTGCTATCGCAATATAATAATAATCAGTCGCCGCTGCGACTGTCGGCATACAAAGAGCTGTACTTGTGTGGTGGTTTTGTGTTCTAGCGAGTAACTAATGATTTTTTTCTTCTTTGTAAATTCATTATCAATTTCATAATGATGGCATAGCCGGCTCTAACGTAGTCTACTTTCCATTCTCTTCACATCTAAGTAAAACATGATTAATTGTATTGCTCGAAAACTGGCCAACACTGAGAAGTCGGTGTCGGCCATCGATCATATAGCGACCCGCCTAGCGTAAAGGTGTGATGGTTAGTTTTTATTTTATTTCAAAAAAAGAAAAGACAATGCTCTACAAAATGTGGGATGAATTCGAAGTGTATGAATGCAGGGGTATTGCGAAAAAAGTATTTCAGGTATTGCAAGAGTGAAACCTGTTTGAAAAGAAATGATGTTTCATAACGCTTTCAGCGGCATATTGTCAAGGCACCCGCACATCGCTGAAAGGATCAACGTTCATAAGAATACATGAGCCTTGAAAACGACCGCAGGTTGTTATAAAACTACAGTTTTGTAACAGGTTAACCCACGTATGCACAAAATCGTGTACTTTCTTTTTTTTTTTTGCTGGCCGAGGATTCTATTGCATTATTTTCTGTTTGCTCCCTAAAACTGCATTTCTATGCAAATAATTCCTGCATGATGAATATAGGACAAACTGAAACGAAAGCTAGGTAAACCTGCACGGTTTGCTTATGAAAGTAAATGTGCTTATGTAGATGTGTACTGTAACTTTCGTTGAGAGCAATCATTCGCAACTCATTCATCTAATATATATCAGAACATAAGGTTTTAGTTATCTTTTGTCAGTTAACTCTTTTATAATATGATATTTACCAAATATGGCTAACCCTACAATTACGCATTTATCAGACCGCATCTTTTATGCTGTTCCTTCACCTGGGTGCTCAAGTTTTGACCATTTTTTTTATTAATGATCGAGTCCCCTTTTTCTTTCAACTTTTTATTAGTTGGTTGGTAAAAACTTTTACGGAATATCCTGCAGTTTTGATGACCCGGGCTAAGGTCTCCCACGTCAGGACGTCCAGACCTTGCCTAATAATATCTCCCACTAATTGTTAATGAGCGTTGGGGCAATGTGTAGTTATTAGCATCATCAAAGTGTAGAATCGGAGAGAGAGTTTCTGAAAAACCAATAAGCGAGCAAAGCACCACCGAGTTATCCTATATCTAGTCAGAATTTCCTTGTCTCACCCAAGGCGGTTTTCTTTTTTTTCACTTTGCGGATACTTTTAATGGTATCAGATAACGTGTGGCGATGATATGACTCCCGCTTCGCACTAAATATCCACTGATACACTCCCGAATGAAGGACACTAAACAACCGGTGGCCATTAGTTTTCTGCAACGTGATGAATGTTGACAGGCGCAGTCCATCTTAGGCTGATTGAAAATAATGATCATGCCTCCCTCCCAAGTTAATGTATAACCTCGTTTATTGCTTGTTCATCGATGATTTTTCACCGTGGGTCTGGCCGTTCACATTCGATCTCGTAGCATGCCTATGCTGCGCATTTCATCACGCAACTTTTGTTTTCTTTTTTTGGACTGGCGTAGGTGTCCCATTCTAACTATGCTGCTGGTTGTATGTAGATGCATTCAGCAACTCACGCTGCTTCAAAGCTAAAAGAGAGCGAGCAAGAAACCTGAGCTTGCTTGCGAAGCGTTGCCTAATCTGCGTCTGCAGATAATCAGCAATGTCGCCATAATGTTGGTTTTAAATATACGTCGGTCAAACGGGGAGACGCGTCAACGAGGGTTCAGGGAACATGCACAAAAGGTTAACAAACATGCCGATAAGGGTGCCCATCTTGTGGCTCATATTAACTCTCGCAGCAATTGCGAAGCGCGACTTTAACAGACGTCGACCCTCGCCAGAAGCCAGAATGAGCATGCGCGACTGGCTTTAGACGCTTTCCACGTTATGAAAAGAGCTCATCTTTGTATCGACGATACATCATTGTCCCTGAACTCATCTAAATACGAATTCTTGTCTTTGCGTATCTAATACACCGATATCATCACTGTTTCTCTTTTGTTTAGAACTACTATTCTGTGCGCATGTGCGGCAAGGCTGCCTTGGGGCGTATATAGGCATTTACAACCGAAGGAATAAAGCAGCTCGTGTGTGTCGTGTCTTTTATTTGTGGGGCGTCTTGTGTGTTTACGCTGTTAGTTTTACCTGAGGATTATCATGACGAAACTCATGAATATGCTATTCACGCACCAGCCGGATATCATTGAGGTTACGTCAGCGTTCAAATAGTTTTACCCTTCTTCAATGTCTAGGCAGCACTTATATGCAACGAACTCGCACTGTGCTTTTCTAAACGCATCCGCTGATTTCAACTTGAAAACCGTGTAATCGGCTTAAAATTTTGTTTGGTAGGGTTATGGTGGCGCCATTTTTCACCATATAGGTTCCTTCTGATGTTCATATTGTTTTTATTTTGCAACAATATATCTACTGTACGTAGCACGTATACAGGATGTCATAATGTGTATAAAATTGCGTATGAAGTGTTCTACTAAAACGTGCTACACTTTCCTGAAAGTCCTATCAACTAGGTCCTCTCTTCTCCCCCTTTCTCCTAGACGATGCTTGAACTGAGTTTTTATATAGGATCGATTCACGAAGAAAACCGAAAACAAGACAGCTTTCAAACTTCTCGTGCTGTCGACGAAAACTTTGCACTTACTTTCACCTTTCATCGACATTCAACGGCAGTTTCATATTGTATGTAAAATAAAAATTGAAGGACACTTTGTACATTCCAAAGTGTGTTCGGCGAAAGCGTGTGGCCATTCCACTAGTTATGCCATGTCTTTTTTTCTTTTTTACACTCTCAGTGGGATAAGACACAAACCGAGTGGGTGCGTGTTTTCTTCTTTAATTTTTTACCGCGAATCGCAGCGAGACGCGAAACTCATCTTCCTCCGGCCGCATGCGTTAGTATTTTCTCGCGCTTTGCGCATCGTGCAAACGCCATCCTCGTTCCAGCTCTTAAATTGACGGACCCTTTGTAAATTGGAAAGTGTATTCCGTGAACGCCTGGGTCCATTGAGATGGCGTCCGTCAGAATGATTGCAAACTCTGGGCACAGCGACGCTACGCAAGCAAAGCGCGAGCGCTATAGAGTCCGACGCGACCGGCGTTCCGTCTGCGCATCCCGGCGGCCACCTGGCTCCCGTGCCAGAGCTCGGATGGACGGACGGATGGACGGACGGACGGACGGACGGACATGGACGGACGGACGGACACGGACGGACACGGACGGACGGACGGACGGACGGACGGACGGACGGACAGACGGATGGATGGATGGACGGACGGATGAACAGACAGACAGACGGATGGACAGACGGACGGACGGACGCCGGACGGAGGTCGGACGGACACCGGACGGACGTGAGCATGGAAGACATTAAAGGCTTTCGTCTTAAAGATTACACCATCTCCCGCTTAAGGGAACGATGTGTAGATGCGAAGTAGCGGGCGCTAACGCTTACACTGGCGGCGGCGTTGACGCTGGCGCTCATCGCAGCGTTGCACATGAGAGAAACCTGGGGGTCGCAAAGCACGCAGTGATGGACCGGTGTTTCCTACTGGAACATCCCAATCGCTGCCAATGGGCAATGAGAGACAGAAGACTCGGACTGGACACAGAGACCCGCAGTCCACTTTTAGTTAACGCGCACGCTGCGAATTTTTTATCGTTCCACAACGCACAGGAGAAATCTCCCACCGGCACCACCTTGCAGGTCAAGATCCATTGCCGTATATACGGGGTGGCCAGTGAACGTTGTGCAACGCGAGCAGCCGGTTTTTTAAATGCGAAGCATTTCTTAGCGAACTTCGGCGACTTTGAGCGTATCTATCTATCTATCTATCTATCTATCTATCTATCTATCTATCTATCTATCTATCTATCTATCTATCTATCTATCTATCTATCTATCTATCTATCTATCTATCTATCTATCTATCTAGCCGCCTACGACTTTGTGCTCTCCTGGCCGTATCGTTAATGGGATTTATACCAAATTTGGTATGCCATAACATGACTGTATGACGAACATAAATGGCTGGTCATATCATGAAAATCATGACTAACTTATCATGAAAAGTATGATTTACATGCCACGCTCATGGCCGGCTCGCGGCCGTTTCGTTAGCTTGATATACACCAAATTTGGGATTGAGTGACGTGACTGTATGACGAACATAAATGACAGGTGGTAATATGCAGATAATGACGTGCATGTCATGTACAACATGATTTACATGCCACGCTCATGGCGCGCTGACGGCCGTTTCGCTTGCTTGATATACACCAAATTTGGTATTTCGTGACGTGACTGTATGACGAACATAAATGCCAAGTGGTAATATCTGAAAATCATGACATGTCATGTGCAACATGACTTGCATGCCACGCTCATGACACTCTCGTGGCCGTTTCGCTAGCTTGAAATACACCAAGTTTGGTATTGAGGGACGTGACTGTACGACGAGCATAAATTACAGGTGGTAATATGAAAATCATGACCTGCATGTCATATACAACATGATTTACATGCCACGCTCATGGCGCGCTGACAGCCGTTTCGCTAGCTTGATATACACCAAATTTGGTATGGCGTGACGTTACCGTATGACGAACATAAATGCCAAGTGGTAATACGGAAGTCATGACATGTCATGTGCAACATGACTTGCATGCCACGTTCATGACACACTCGTGGCCGTTTCGCTAGCATGATATACAATAAACTTCGTATTGAGGGACGTGACTGTATGACGAGCATAAATGACAAGCGGTAATATGGAAACCATGATATGTCATGTGCAACATGACTTGCATGCCACACTCATGTGGTACTCCCGTGGCCGTTTCGCTAACTTGATATACACCAAATTTGCTGTTCAGTGACGTGATTGTATGACGAGGATAACTTACAAGTGGCAATATGCAAATCATGACATGTCATGTGCAACATGACTTGCATGCCACGCTCATGACACCCTTGTGGCCGTTTCACCAGCTTGACATACAAATTTTAAGGTGAAAGCCTTTAATGTCTCATGTTCACGTCCGACGTCCGCCCGTCCGTCCGTCCCTCCAGCCGTGCCCTGGCAAAGTGCCACTTGGGCGCCGGGGCGCGCAAACGGACGCTGGTCGCGTTGGACTTTACAGCGCTCGCGCTTTGCTTGCGTAGCGTCACTGTGACCAGCGTCTCTAATCATGCAAGGAGGGAGACGCGCGCATCACGTTCCATTCTGACCGACCCTGTCTCAGTGGGCGCAGGCGTTCAAGGAACACACTTTGGAATTGACAGGGTGTCCGTGAATGTAAACGCTGGAACGTGGATGGCGTCTGCACGATACGCAGAGCGCGAGAATACGAACGCATGCGAAACGGAGGCAGATTGGTCTCGCGTCTCGTTGCGATTCGAAGTAAAAAATTAAGCGGACATAGGTGGCAGGTTATAACATTAAAATCATGGCATGCATGTCATCTACAATGCCATTTACATGCCACGCTCATGGTGCGCTTGCGTTCAGTTCGCTAGCTTGATATACACCAAAATTTGTATTGCGTGACGTGACTGTATGACGAACACAAATGACAGGTCCTAACATGTAAATAATGACATGCATATTATGTACAGCATGATTTGCTCCTCGCTGGCTGCTTCGCATCACATCGACTCCCACAGTGCGTGGGATCTGCCAGTTTTTTAGATGTGAAGCATCTTATGGCGAAAGCTTAATCCGGTGGTGGTGGTGGTGGTGGTGGTGGTGGTGTGCCGCGTGCCCACCCTTACCTGCGCATGCGCAAACAGTCAAAAAAAATAAAAATAAAAAACCTCCTCTCCCCCTCTCTCTCCTCTAGGCATCTCTCCCCGCGGCAACCACACCCACACTGCGCATGCGCCTCCCTCCCCTCTCTCTCCCCCTCTTACACTCCCCCCCCCTCTCTCCATCCCTGCCCGCGGCGTCTAACTCCCCCTGCGCATGCGCGTCCCCCTCTCTCTCTCCTCTCCTACGCTCCCCCTCTCTCCTCTACGCATCCCTGCCCACGGCGTTCACACTCCCACTGCGCATGCGTGTCACCCCCTCTCTCTCCTCTCCTACGCTCCTCCCTCTCTCTCCTCGCGACGCCGACGCAGGCAGCGTCTGCTAGCGAGTTTCTTGGTTGAAAAAACCGACTGCTCGCGCTGCACAACCGTTCACTGGCCATCCCGTATATATAGCAATGGATCTTGACCTCCAAGGTGGTGCCGGTGGGAGATTTCTCCTGTGCGTTGTTGAACAATAAACATTCGCAGCGTGCGCGTTAACTAAAAGCGGAGTGCGGGTCTCTGTGTCCAGTCGGAGTCTTCTGTCTCTCATTGCCCATTAGCAGCGATTGGCATGTTCTAGTAGGAAAAACTGCTCCATCAATGCCTGCTTTGCGCCTCCCCAGTTTTCTCTCCTGCGCAACGCTGCGATGAGCGCCAGCGTCAACGCCGCCGCCAGTGTAAGCGTTAGCGCCCGCTGCTTCACATCTACACATGGTTCCCTTTAGCGGGAGATGGTGTAATTTTTTCAACCAAGAAACTCGCTAGCAGACGCTGCCTGCGTCGGCGTCGCGAGGCGAGAAGGGGAGTGTAGAAGAGGGGGTGTGGATGCGCAGTGGGGGGTGTGGACGCCGCGGGCAAAGATGCCTAGAGGAGAGAGGGGGAGCGTAGGAGAGGAGAAAGGGGGAGCGTAGGAGGGGAGAGAGGGGAAGGGACGCGCATGCGCAGTGAGGGTGTGGCGTCCGCGGGGAGGGGATGCCTAGAGGAGAGAGAGGTGGAGAGGAGGTTTTTATTTTTATTTTTTTTTTAATGGGTTGGCGCATGCGCAGTGGGGGGTGTGGACGGACGTACACCGGACGGACGGACACCGGACGGACACCGGACGGACGGACGGACAGCGGACGGACGTGAGCATGAGTCATTAAAGGCTTTCTCCTTAAAAGCTACCGCTAGGGACACCAGCAAGCTATGCGTCAAGAGGCCACTATCGCCGTCACTGTTTGTTTAGGCTGAATGAGTATGTGGACTAATGCTCTCTGGAGTGTTTGCCTCCGTCCATCATCCATCTTTGCTGTGTGTTAATATGCCGGACGTTCGTCCGGGAAAAGTATACTTTGGAGCTCTACTGCGTGGTAAGTGATAGTTGTTCGGAGAAGCGTCTGACGACAGCGTGCAGCATACTCCATCACTGTCCCAGTTCATTATATGCAAATTAGCGCGCTAATCTCTCATTCCTCGTTTCACACAGTATCGAAGTTACTTTTCTTACAGCTGATAACGACTTCACTGTCCGGGCGACTCGAAATCTCCCAGCGAAAAGGCTGACTGTTACCCTCACGGTCACAATCACCCCTGCCACACGGGCGCAGGAAGTTGCATTAACTTCCCAATCCCTTCAAATTTAACACCGTTTGCGCAGCCCCCACACGGGCAAGTAAAATGGAATTCGCTTTCTTGCGATTAGTCACCTAATGCCTTCGCCAGAACTCATTTGATTGAGAAATGCGTATTCTCGGCACCAAAGTTTGATCGGCACAGCGTATTTGAAACATTTAAAACGGTGCCTATAATAAAGAAAAAGACATTTGATAGAAGACATAGCAAATCACATGTTACTCCCTATTTCGGCTTATCAAAGTTCAAGCAAACGGCTTCAACATGGCGGTCGCAACCGACTATAACGAAGTTAGTCGGTTGCAACGCTGTAAAAGACAGCAACGAACTCGAGCTGGGGGGCACTGCATTACGGTTATTTTTAAATTTCACCAGCCTTCAAAACTGATAAGGCTTGCTGAAATCCGGGGTTATATTTATATTATTGCCCTCACATTTCTCAATTCAGAAGTCACTGTTATCGACATCAGGTTAAATGCCATTAAATTTTGACGTATGGCAGCACCACCGAAAAAAATTATGTTCAGAAACTTACAGCCTTGCCTACTGAATGTAATTTCTTTTGCCCGTGTGGCACGGGTATTGCAGACAGTGTTGTATTCACTTCAACAATAGTATCAACCGATATTCTATAGTGCTGAGACTTTGACGTTGCAGATGCGCTCACTGCGCATATGGGTGCGATGATAGCGGGAGGTCAACATAGTGGCTGCACGGTCTGACTACGTAGTTCTGTGCGGAACGTGAAATAAGCGGAACTTTAATTTTGGATTATTCGTGCTCGTGCACCAATTCATTCACATCACTTACCGAACGGAACAAACGTGAATATCATTGTACGCGTTTGTCTAACTGATGGTACATCGTAGAACTTATCTGCGGAATCAGGGCAAATCCACATAATGGCGGGCCATATATTAGTCATTGATAAAACACAACCACAGAGATAAATATAAATGTCGTATGTGCGCGTAATGTTATAAAGGAATGCTTTTTAAATGCGAAGCATTTTTTTGCGTACTGCAGGCACTTTTAGCGTATCTATCTATCTAGCCGCCTACGTCTGGGTGCTCTCGTGATCACCCCTTCAACTTGGGGTAAACCAAAATTAATATGGGAGGGTAAGATAGTTTGAAGAATATGACTCGCTGGTCATGACATGAATAATGTGGCAATCTCGTAGCGTACGTCGTCAAACCCTTTCCGCCAAAAACGTGTGGCACATACCCGTATACCACTGGTGGGTATGCGCAACAGGTATGCGGGTATGTGCCACAGGTGATTGACAGTTTATATCTACCCAGGAATTGTCAGAACAAACACTGCTAATTTTAACGCGAAAGCGTTAAGAAAAAAGCTAACATCGGCAGCGGTGACCCGACGAATTGAAAGAATAAATATCAGGGTCCCAGCAGGAATCGAACCCAAGCAATCTGCGCGGCAATCAAGTATTCTACCATTGAGGCACGCCAGGTGTCGGAACTGCTTTGGAAAAAATTGACGGCAGATCCACGAGGTGAATGATGATGAGATTGGGCGAAGCTCCTGGAAGTAATCATCGGTTAAACCGTGAAATTTCTTCCGTTAATTCGCCCGATAAAAATGACGTGAAACGATTGATTAAATGTTTTATCAAACTTTTATTGCTGGTTTCCGTTGTCCTTTCATTATGACCGCTTTGTGGTCGGTGAAATGTAAAGCTAAGTGGGTTCTTGCAGTGGTTGCAGCGGCATCCTTATCCATACGAGCACACACCGACGGCAACGAGCATCGTCAACTACAAACCTGTATCGTATCGCGATATGGTTTTGATTATAAAACCATTGCTTTAGAAAACACCTGGCGTCTTTCGTTAAGCAGCTGGCGTCTTTTCGTTTTGCTTTTAGAAAACATCTGGCGTCTTTCGTTGGTTTATTTCATCAATCAACGGCGTTTTGAACAAAATTTTTATTGTTTAATCACGCACAGGAGAAATGCCAATGGCTGCTAATGGGGGAATGAGAGACAGAAGAATTCGGCTTTTAGTTAACGCGCACGCTGCGAATTTTTTATTGTTCAACAACGCACAGGAGAAATCTCCCACCGGCACCACCTTGGAGGTCAAAGCGTAAGACTGGTTACGCACTACGACGAGGGACGAACGGGTGCCGCTTTAAGGAGCTTCGCCCCTAAAAGACCCTATGCAGGCGTAACGTTGGTG
>JALIZH010020189.1:0-17500 GCA_030522465.1 Rhipicephalus appendiculatus
GTCGTAAGTATAACATCGCGGCTTCGCAATCTAGACGATTTTCTGACACACGGAGGAAGTTCGCTATTCTGGCTAAAAATTCAGCCTTGTATAACGAAACCATCGGGAGGAATCGGCCATTGCGGATCAAGGCTCTCCCGGAAAGGTATTGTTTCCTTAAAACGCCCGATTGTTCTTAGAAATATCAATCCTATACTTTATGGACTATATACATAAAATACCAGCTATACCAATATTTCTTTGATCTAACAAATACATGTGACACAATGTCTTGTGCTCCATTACCAGGGCTGTTACTTCTGTAATCTTTTTATGATGTACGCAAATTGGCTCTCAAGGGATGTTCCAAAACTTTACCGCACATAATGGACTCGATTTGCCGACTTCGGTGCATGTGTTTCGCAAGTATCACACCAAGTGACGAAATAAAAATGAGGGTATATTGTCATCTAGTAAAACGAAATAATAGTACAAATAAATAATAATACTGTACATTTCCTATGATTGGAGCGTCGAGAGCTCTAGTGGAATTGTACTCTCGACGAGCGGTTAAATGCGCAATTTAGAGCTTCTGTTGACAACTTATCGCCTCTTCCTGAAAGTATACTTTCATCGCACGTGCCGCTTCAAAAAAGAGTATTCTTGGGAAAAAATGAGAGCTTTCTGATATCATTCAACGCCGGCAGTAACCAAAAAGCCACATTTCCTTGATATTAGACTGCTTACGCGGCAGAGAGAGCTCTTTCGTACCACACCGTCGGCTGGAAGTGGTCATGAATTTCTGGCGACACGTTTGCCTCGTGTCCCTTAGCTTGCATGGTTATTTTAATCGCTCCCGACAAACCGGGCATGTGACCAAATCATCCCTGAGCATCCCATATAGCGGGTGCCCCGGTAAGTAGTATTTTTTGCACGCCGTGTTTCAAAGGAAATAAACTAGCGTTTCTCGTAGACCACGCAGATATGCCTGGCAGTGTACTCACGGAAGTCCAGAATTCTTGCCGACATAAGCGCTTGTGTGTACATACGCTTACATAGACGACTTGCTTTAGCCTTCGCATTTTGCTTGACTAACGTCTATGCACCTTCCATAGATGCACCTAGCGTCTATGCACCTTGCACCTTACAGCTTGCACCTGGCTCCTTATCATGCACCTTGTTATATGCACCTTGCACCCCGTACATGGTGGTGCTGCGCTTTGATTGAGTATGCCAGTGTCACTACTTCGATTACTATAGGGCAGCGAAAAAAAAAGCCAGGATTTTGCACATGCTAGTGACATATGCTTCACCGCTATGTAATAGTAGTTACACGCCGAGCTTTGAAGAGCTAATATTCAGTGACTCTCACGTTTCTTATGTAGACCACAAACACGTTCAGTGATGCGGCGCATAAACTCTCGGAAATCTAGCATAGTAAACTCTTTCTTTGTTTCAAACAATACGTGGTTTCATGATAAATGTGCATCGCGCGCGTCTGTGCTTTTGTTACAACGTCCATTATGTGTTCTTCCGCTACTGCTAACTATGGAATGCTTAAGCACAATGTGGAAAGCTTGAACACAAAGTCAAGTATGGAAAGCCTGAGCACAACGATAGAGTGCTTCTAAACGTTTTCGCCTATCATTTATTGGTCGGAATGAGTCAGCACACATGTGGACGTACACCGCGTCACACCCCGTTTCCTAGACATTTGCAGTTCTCTATTTGTTTCGTTTTTTTATGTGTGTGTGGACTGGGCACATGCCTCAACCGAGGTCCACCAGCTCAACAAATATCCGCATGGTTTTTGGCACTGGACGAACCCCCCGATACATTGTTGGACGCTCCCAGTCCTGCGAAAACAGTAGCGATGAAAAGCAAATTTCCGAACGTGAGCAAAATAAACGTTAAAGCAGCAAGCATGCGAGCTTTCGCATGATTCATAGAGCCGACTTTGATGGTTGGGTTCGTCGACCATTTCACCACTCACTCTTAAGCTTTCTGCATGAGTCAAACTTGTATGCGCATCTGTGACATCGCGTTTTGCAATGTCCGAGGGCAGGCTTTTGAAATTTAAAACAAATTGAGTGTAAACCCAACGATGCGAAAACCTGTGTCATCTCCATGTAAGCAGCATTTCGTAACATTTTAGAAGTATACATACTGAAACAGCGCAAAAGACGTAGGACAGAGAAAGACTTGACAACATGAGCGCTGTGTTATCAATTCTTTTGCATATAATTGCGTGTTCGAAGTTTAGAAGTTGGTTTCTCATTACGCCAGTTCACATCGCAAGTTCGTATATATGTAAGAACACGAAGAAGAAGAAGAAGACGGGAGCACTTGACTGCGCAATGGCTTCTGAGAGATTGAAAACTAACCCCTTGGAAGTGCAGAAATATGGCTCATGCAAATCGGAGAAACACGGGCGTTCGTTGCCGCGTTATGAAAACGTCAGTGGACAGAGACGCTACAAACGCATGGTCAGCGTGTCAATGAAGTCTGATGAAGCTCAACAGAAGAAGACCTCTGAGCACTTTCAAAGAGAGAGTGCTGTGTTCCTCATCACTGTCCTTTGCCTGGTGAGTGACTGATTCTTTTCATTTCGAGCGAGACCTACCTGGCCGTTCTGGTAATGCTCTTTGTACTGCTGGAAGCTCAGGTGAAGAAGTGCCCAGGAGCAGTCCGTAACGGTGGCGTAGCGGTTACGGGGCTTGTCTGCTGACCCGAAGGGGGCAGTTTCGATCCCGGCTGTGGCGGTCGCATTTAGATGAAAGGCAAAATGCTACAGGCGCGTGTGCTATGCGATGCCAGTTAACAATAAAGAACACCAGGTGGTCAAAATTCATAGAGCCCTCTACTATACGGAGTGCCTCATGATCATATGGTGGTTTGGTAGCGTAAAACCCGATGTATTATTATTTTTGCTCAACAACATGCATTATAGGATGAGCTACAACGCGCCGCTGGCTAGATGTGTTCAGAAAGTGACGTTCACGCTGAAAATTGCACGAAAAACGCTCGGAAAGAACTATAACCTGCTCAAGTAACTTAACACTTAAAACGGGAAAATAAGTAATCCAATAAAAAGAAGAGTTAAAGGGACCCGGCCTCACTTTTGCGTCATAGTCAGGAAATGCTGCCGATCGGTAGTGTAGAGTACTTCCAATGTGTGAGCCACACATTATAGAGCAACACCCGGCACGGAATTAATAACTGTCAAAGTCAGTCAGACATCGCTCCCTGTTCTAGAATACAATAACACCAGTACGCTCGTGATCCTACCAAAAGAGAGCGGCGCGTTCAAAGAACAAAACCAAAAGAAAGTACGCAAGGTGATGAAGCGCGCTGACGTGTGGACATGGCTTCTTGTCCGCTTATCTTCGCCTACAGTGTAGCTTTCAGCGTGCTCGCACAATTTAAGCGTTTTCTCACTCGTTCGGCTGCAGTGAGAATACGCTTGAAGCGTGCGACAAATAAGTGTCAATCCGATCATGCTAGACGGATTCTAAAAATCTTTTGGCTGTCGATTCGTGATGCAATAAAATCCGATAGTGAGGTCATTCGATGCTGAGTTCCAAAAGGGTGGCGGGCCCCCCTTAATAAATCGCAGTGTAGAGAAGGTATCAAGAAATCGAATATTTACAAAATCCAGTACTGCAGTTTCAATGGGCCCTGCAACACTTTTCCAAGTAGCCATGGAATGGATTCACTAAAGGAGCTTATCGCCTCACGAATTCACCACTGGAAAAGTTTTTAGAATCCGTTCAGTACAAGCGGAGTTACAAAGACTTGTCGCACGCTTCAATTGCATTCTGTCTTCTCTCGTCCCGACGAAAGCGCTGGAAGCAAAGCAGGGAGGGATGGCGTGGGGAAAGAAAATACGTCACCCGCGCCACGTGACCTTGAGCACTTTTTCTCTTTTTTTTCTTCGAATACGCGGCTGGTCAGTGCGATCGCGCGCGCACGCGTGGACATGTCGCGGCCTCCTGCGGCGGCCCCAGTAACGACCGAGCGCGCCATCCTCAAATAACTAATGCCTGATAGAATGACTGTGACGAGTGATTTTTGAGCTTGTAGCGTCATTCGTCGAGAGAATAGAAATGAATTTTTAGCTGATTTTGAGAATTTATTGTGAATTTCAAGCCGCGTGCTGCGCCATAATATTTGGCCCGCGTGTTCTCGGGAGTCTGTACTACTAATCGGCAGCGTTTTCTGACCATGCTCAAGAAGTGTTGCAGGGCCCCTTTAAGCGGGAGATTATCTGATCATCGCATGAAAACGTGAAACTGACGCATGCATTCTTTCGTATATGGCATTCATTTCGAAAATTAATGACAGCTTATCATAGAAACAATGCCAATTGGAGTAGGCGAGTGGTGATACTTTCCCGACGAATCGTGGCGTCGTCATGAGCCCTTAATCAACAGCGTATGAATATGGGCGAAACGTATTTCCTGCATGAGTTTTATATTGTGCTTCTGCTCACAATACAAGCAATACTAAGTAAAACGTGCAAGCGTTTGTACCAATTTCGGTAGCCTCAGGTTTACCTAGGTGTCTGATGGTCTCGTTAAAGCTATAAGTAATAGCTGGATGAACTATTTCGTCCGCCTTAATGGTTCCATATCCGGGACAGCACGGGAAGGTAACCTAGTATATTCAAAAGCAAGAATCGCTGACTTGTGACTTGTTTATCACTCGACTTCAACAAGTGGTGTTACGTCAGCTTCCTTTCACAGCGAAAGCTGTTTTGAGATCACAAC
The DNA here is from genome assembly GCA_030522465.1 of Rhipicephalus appendiculatus. Lineage (NCBI taxonomy): Eukaryota > Metazoa > Arthropoda > Arachnida > Ixodida > Ixodidae > Rhipicephalus > Rhipicephalus appendiculatus. The sequence goes on from JALIZH010020189.1 coordinate 4,749, forward strand.
AAGGGTGCGGTAGTTGTCCGCTACCGCCGCGTGCCGGGGGTGTCCGTAACCGCTGTCGCGCGAAATAAGAAAAAGTCACAGTTTCACCGCAAGGGTGAAGCAATGAATGCGATATCAAAAAATTGTAATGTTATACGAAGTGAGGCTGGCAGCTAACTCTTTTTGGATCCGATCTCACGCAACTCTAGAAAACGCTTGTTTAAGAGAATTCTCTTCGCGTTGAGAGCGCAGCACGTAGAAGGGTACACCGGCCCCCCCGCCGTCGGTCTCCGGGAAGGGGAGATAACGCGCGCGCCCCCCGCTCGTAAAATCGAAGGTCGCTCGAGGGACCCCCCCCCCCCTCGCGTCTTTTCACGCTCACGAACGATGGGCGGGCCCGGTTATATATATACATATACATATACGGCAAATGACGCCGACGCCGACGGCGAAAACCAGCCGCGAGTGTCCATATAATTGCTATCGCAATAAAAAAAAATAGGCGGACCCTCAAGCTTCGCCTTTAAGAGTTGAACGCGATAGCGATATCCTGTCTCTGGTGCGTACTTCAATCACTTAGTGCCTAATATGTAATGGGTAGCATGCTTTAAACACCGACCAATTAGGCGCGGGAAATATTTTCGAACTTGCTATGCACCCACTACGTGGTCTTAAGGGAATACGTGCCGTAACATGTGTGCCTTTTGTAATGGGTGCCCAGCTTTGAACCATAATGTCGTTATGATATCCACATGTTCTGACGCCTGATGCCAATGTATGCTTGTACCGCACAATATAATTGCGATGTTACATGTATTGTGACGCCAGTATACAGGACGCGTGTGTTAGTAAAGCATGAATGTTATTTTCACTGCATTTCCAAGCAGAGGAAGTTATTTTCAATGTAATTCCAAGCAGGAGCGTGGCTGTGTGGTAGAACACCTGCTTGCCACGCAGACGGCCTGGGATCGATCCTCACTCAGTCCCGGAAATTTTTATTCTTTATGTTCTTTGTATCTTTCTCGATTTTCCGGTCACGGACAAGATGATGATTTTTCGCTCACAATCAACGACGCCGACACCGACGCCTACGCCAGAATTTCTGCGAAACGAATCTTACGTTGTCCGCAAGGACAACGTAAGATTGTGTTGACTACATGCCGCTGAGCAGTCTCTCTTTCTTCCATCACATCAACAGGTACCAACCAGTAACTACACATTTACCATTGATAATGCACTATGGTATCCTTCGTGTTTTATCCTGATAAACGCACTATTTCTACCTTTCTCGTTTTCCCACATAGATAACTGGATTACGAAGGCTGTGAACGCTCTATACCTTTCAAATGCAATTAGCGACGTCATCCTGATATGGAGTTTTTACTATGTAAGTATAACCTAATGCAGGCAATCTTAGTTTACATTGATATCGTTTTGCGCTATATAACAAACTGTTAAAGTATTATTGGAGTGAATTCGTGTTTACAGTTGTTGTAACGCTATCCTCTTAGAAGAGCTACCTGCTTTGTATGCTCTTTAATGCGCAAACTAATATAAAGCTGTGCCATTAGAGTTCTCTATTTGCCTGTTATGCGTTAGATCAGGGGTCGGCAACAATTTGAGGCGGAAAGCCAAGTTACATGAAGCCGACTCAGTCGAGGGTCGCACAGAAAATTGGAGGGGAGGGAAGGAGGGAGGGCATTTCCAGGCAAAGCGTAAAAATTCGGCGAATTGACACTAACTTGCAAAACAGGATTAAAAATCATGTGTATTTTGAGCGAAAATCCCATTTTAGATCAAAACTGCCATATTGGCCTTCAGATAGGCAGTGCCAAGGGAAAGGAGAGAGTCGGTATGACACCGTGACGGGGGGCCGCATAAGACAGCCCCGCGGAATGCTGACCCCTGCACTAGATGATTATGAATTTTAGCATGTGTGTGTGTGTGTGTGTGTGTGTGTGTGTGTGTGTGTGTGTGTGTGTGTGTGTGTGTGTGTGTGTGTGTGTGTGTGTGTGTGTGTGTGTGTGTGTGTGTGTGTGTGTGTGTGTGTGTGTGTGTGTGTGTGTGTGTGTGTGTGTGTGTGTGTGTGTGTGTGTGTGTGTGTGTGTGTGTGTGTGTGTGTGTGTGTGTGTGTGTGTGTGTGTGTGTGTGTGTCCGTCTTCCCGCTAGCTTTTGTATCGCTAAGAGCGCGCGAAAATGAAATGAGGTAGTGAGGTATCACTGAAGTTTCAGCAAATACTTGTGCGGTGTTATGTACCTTTACGACATTGTCACAGTGTGCTCTGAGGGAGCCAGAGGCCTGCCCTGAACTGAAGTTTATTTAGCCATTCTAGACAAACCGCAGAAAATATGCATAGAAATGCGTGATGTCACCTGGACACTCAAGTGATCAAGTTAAGCGACATTTTCACAGAAATGAATAACATCCATTCTTATCGTTTCAGCAACCACTGATGCCAGTCAAGACGAATGAACACGTAAGCTAGTGTTTCCGTCCTGCTAAAGAATCAGAAAAAAAGTTTCATTAACCAGTGCTTCGCATTATGGGCACTTCTTTGACATGCTGCAAACAAACGATGAAGCTAGTGCACGCACCTTCAAGTTACGCGTTTATGGCGTGAACGAAAATATGACACATGGTGCTCCTATACGCAGAATGAAGTATACTTTGACGTGTTGATCGTGTTTAACTTGATATTTTACGACAGGCTGCCAATTTACAGGCGATTGCAGCGCTTTCACGCCGTCACCATGGTGTCTGCTTTCTGAAGGGAGATGTGTGGCAGACGCAGCAAATGTTACGGAGAGGGCATGCTAGGCCAGGCCGTAACGCGAATAGGCCGAAAGGGTTGGTTCTTTGTTGCACGCACACGGGGTTAGGGATGGCATGTAATCTGTCATGCTAAGCAAGCGCAGTGAATATCAATGGTCCAAGGTTCGACGAAAACTCGTCAAGCGAGGTTGTTTCATTCCAGAAAGACAACAGGGATTCGCCTTGGTCAAAAGAAAATAAAAATTTATTTCACTTTGAACAAGAGGAGTGCGTTTTTGATTTCTCAATGAAATTTAACCGGCTTTGATTGCACGCCTACATGTGTGCTGTTTGTTATGTGCCTGATTTCGGCCGCAGGTCATCATAACTCAAATTGGAACCACGATTTCTGGCACTCATCGAGTGAACTTCGTTCCTTTGTACTATTAGGCTTACTTAGAACAATTAGAAAATATTTACTCTAATACAGGTATATACGAGATATATATTACCACTGAGCATGTACCAGTCCTCCGGTGTCTAATGCTTGATTCCTTCTGATTTCAGTGCAGGACCCTTACTGCAGAAAGTGACGTTTTTTTTTTTTTTTGTAGAGCTCAGAATCCTAACCATGGCAACAAATTTCAAAAGCAAAAATCTGCAAAATCAGGCGTAACATAGGTGTAGAATAACCATGGCTTCTTTGAACCGACTGTATGTTTCTATATTAAAAGGAACATTTTTGCACTAACTGAAAAAATTTTGGTAAGAGCCATGTCGTTATGGTCATATTAAATATTAATATTATTATTTTATTTTATTATTATTAATTTTTTTTGCAGCCGATGCGTCGAATCACCAATGTGTTCATTGTTTGGAACGTAATGACATCAGTGCTCATATGGTGTGGTTTCTCTGTTCAAATAATCAATACGTATCCTACGGTAAGCATTTTGAAGCTGTGGGCGTGCAAACCAATTCAATGTGCAAACTCATTAGACACGCACACATTCAACAACCGATGTTCGACCATGTTGCACGTGCAGTAACTTGCCGGTATAGAGGGTTCTAGATGCCTGAATAAGAGTACTGTTTTATATTCGTGCGGATGTTGTTCTGCCTACGGGCTCTAAGAAAACTAAAAAACAAGAGCTTTTTCTTCTTCATTTTTTTTTAGGCGAACCTTGTTATGAGATACAGATTTCGGTGGTGGCGGCGCCGGTAGTGGCGCTGTACGTCCGAAACCCAGCGCCGGCGAGTTAACAGATAAGCGGCACTCGAAGGTGTGCCAGCCACATGCGTGTTGATATGCGCCGTTTTCCAATAATTCATGATTTTTCAATCGTGAGATTATCGCCTATCAGCCGTTTCTGATATGGTAATCTGATCCTTTATCGTGGTCACTTGTCATTTCACGATGCCACATTTGATTGCGCCTGGACATGAACGCATGGCCGCAGTTGTTGCCAGTTACAAGAGAACTGTTCTGCTGTAAAGCACATCAGTGGAGATTCAATTCATGCCATAGATGAAACAAAAAGTTAGAAGGGAGCATTGCTGAATCCCAAAGAAAGACAGAAAGAGAGAGAGAGAAAGAAGTAGGTCAGGCACGCGCACGCGTAGCTTCGCTTGCCACCATTTTCCCAGTAGAGGAAGGGCTCCTGAATTTTCTTTTTCGTGAACCTTATTCCACCTTGAGGGGTTCCCCATAACTGCACTGCCCTTCGATGACTCACTTCTCTCGGAAAGCCGCTCGTACGTAAGGTAACCAGTTATATCGGGTCGCATTAGCCAATTAGGACTTTTAGTTTGTCCGTAACTCCTTGGCGCATGCGGGTTTCGAGTTCATTTTTGGTGGAACTGTGCGGTGGGACGAGACTCGAAGAAAGAAGCATGGTGTCACGTTATTGGACAACTGTTGCGTGATCGGCAGTGATAGCGACACCTGCTAAGGCAGAGCCTAACAAGACGCACACAAAAGTATTACTTCAATGAGCTGCACGCAACAGTTGTAACTGCTACTGTAAAGCATGGGCAGTGACATAACAACCAACTCACCAAATTTTCACTACTTTCATTTGACCAAAACACCGACGCGACGAAGAAAATTGTCAGATGTATTATGGTTGAACAAAGAGCATTAAGATGCAGCTAGAGGCTCTGCTACTGCCGTGAACGCTTTCGGTAGCCCGGTCTCCTCAAACGTTACGAAGTTTCCAGAAAAACTGAAGCTTCGTAATGCGCTACTGTTTAGCGCTTAGGGATTAGTGGTTTGCCGGAGTCGCGAATGGGAGGGGCCGGAGAGGCGGCCCCACCTGTCAGCCTAAAGATCAAACGGGCAAACTTAGGAAGTACAATAATGCGCTCACCAAGATATATTCTACGTCGCTGCCATTGTGAAATCTAGCCGTGTGTGTGCGTGTATGCGTGCGTGCGTGCGTTCGTGTGTGTGTGTTTGTGTGTGTCTGTGTGTGCTTGCGTGCGTGCGTGTGCGCATGTGTGTTTCTGTGTGCTAACATTATAATCTTTCCTTCGCATGTCACCACAAGACAACGGCACACTACCAATCTCGCAACGCCACAAGTGGAGAAGAGAAGGAGATCAATGCTACGCTTGAAAGAAGCAGGGCGACGGCTCAAGAGGTGAGTGGAATATATTAAGCAGTCCTGTATCCAACTCTTACCATAACTTCCTATTATCTACTGCCACAAAGAAACCTCTTTCTTCTTTTTTGCGACACAGTTCGTCTATGAGTTTATTTAATATTGCATAGGCTGTATGTTAAGTTTTTCGTAATGCCGAGGGCGTGACCTTAAAAGTGCTTCATCATGAACCAGCACGCAATCTCTTTATCCTCTTCTTGAACTTCGTCCTTTTCTTCCTCCTCTTCTTCGCTCCCAGAACACGTGCGCCGATTTGTCCGGCGTGGGATGCAATAACTTGATGGGCGAGAGAATGAGTACAGAGAGAGAGAGAGGAAGAATCACATAGAAAGAAAGGGAAATATAGAAATTGTCAGAAAAAAGAAAACAGAGAAAGAAATAGCAAGACAGAGAAAAATATATAGAGGAAAAGTTTTAAACAGACACAAAAAAAGAGATAGAAAAACGAGCAAGCATAGCCATGTATACTGTGCCATGGTGTGGTAAAGCGAAGTGAGGGCGAAGAGAGGGAAAAGTAACATGGGAAAGGGTAACACATAGCATAGTCTTGTCTAGTATAGCATAGCAAGGGGGGGGGGGGAGTGAATTGAGGGTGACGAGGAGGAAAAGGAGGTAAGATGGTAAAGCATAGTCTTGTAATGTATTGGAAAGGCTGGGAAAGGGACGTGAGGGTGAAGAGAGGGAAAAGTAACATGGGAAAGGGTAACACATAGCATAGTCTTGTCTAGTATAGCATAGCAAGGGGGGGGGGGGGGGAGTGAATTGAGGGTGACGAGGAGGAAAAGGAGGTAAGATGGTAAAGCATAGTCTTGTAATGTATTGGAAAGGCTGGGAAAGGGACGTGAGGGTGAAGAGAGGGAAAAGTAACATGGGAAAGGGTAACACATAGCATAGTCTTGTCTAGTATAGCATAGCAAGGGGGGGGGGAGTGAATTGAGGGTGACGAGGAGGAAAAGGAGGTAAGATGGTAAAGCATAGTCTTGTAATGTATTGGAAAGGCTGGGAAAGGGACGTGAGGGTGAGGAGGAGGGAAAGAAGGTGACCAACGCCACCAGCTCTGCAGCTGCCTCAGTCTTCGCCCAATTAGTGCGTAGCTGGTCCAATTCTTCAAAAGTATTTCTGGAACTATAGCATTATTCTCGCGTTGTGCCTTCAGGGAAGCTGCATTTGAAGGAACTAAAGCTCGAAAATGACATTTTAAGGCTGTTATACGTAGTGCGAGTTAATTGCGAGTTCCACTTTGTTTTATCAGATACCTGTATCATCACTTAAAAAGAGCATGACGATTTTATTGGCTATTGTTTTACTGCCGTTCTTAGATGATGTAGACCAGTTGTGGTAAAGGGTACGGAGATCAGAAGTTTTTTTTTTTCATTGCCGAAAGACGACTGTCACTGCCTCTTCTAGTGGTTTGCGAGAACGCGATGAGCGCTTACGCCTCACAGACGGGCTCTTGAGATTGGAACAACAAATAGTGACTGCGTAATTGCAGTAGGCCCTTCACAACCTGAGTGTGAGACTGATCTGAATTTCCTATAATTGGTACAATGTTTCGGCCACTAATGCTCTTCACTACGGCATATGCTTAGTAAATCCTAAAATGCACAATACTGCACTTCCATGGTACAAGTGTACAACGTTCTTCATTTTCTGCATGTTTTTTTTTGTTGCGTATTTTTTCTTCTTAAATTGTCTCTACTGGTTTATCTCCTTACACTGTTGCTAATCACTTATTGTACAAGTTATTGCTTTCCTATTAATTGGAGCTTATTGCACAGAATATACATAATATTTACACTCACCCATCCCCGATGTAATACCAATGATGAAGGCCTTTAGAGGTATGTTGGAATTAAAATAAAAATACATCCATATCGATTTAATCAGCCAGCCACAACCTTCACACTCAACGCAGGGTACGCCATTTTAAAGCCACCATATTTTAAGGACTCATACAGTTTAATAGATTTTTAGCACGCTGTAGTGTTCTATATGCAATCCTGTGTCATCAATTCCTGTAGGCGTATCAAAAGCGCGCCGTTATTGGCATTTGTATTGCATCTTTTTTACGACAGCCAATCTTTCATGTTTCCATGTTTTCCAGGCGCCCCACATTTTGGCTCTTTTTGCCTTCACGGCTATGGCTGTAATTAAGGTGCGTGTTTTTCGAATAACGCAGTGCTTTCTTTCTAATTAAAAATAGCCAGCTTCAGTTACAATATGACAGATTGTACGGGAAAGTGCTATCAAGCTCGCCTTATTTTGCACCAGAAAACTTCCACGCAGAATTGCATTCTGACTGGTAACGTAGTTAGAGCGGGATGAATCGTTCTTCCAACATGGCGAGAAATCGCGCAGAGAGGAATCAAGTATGTGTTCTTGGCAGGTACGCATTTGTTCTGCTTTATTACTTTTTAAACAAAAGCAAAGGATCTATCTGTACAGCAAAACGTGCAACTAGCCGAAATATGAGCATATGCTTTGAATGGCACATTTAACATGGAACATGAGTTCTGAACATAACACAGAACATAACCAAATTTCGAGCATAAATTTCAGTTCTATTGCTTCACCACACATGAACTTGAGGTCGGGTGAATCTAAATTTAGATATGTGTGCTATTACCGTTATACAATTTTGATTTCATGCACTATTCTTTGACGTTTGTCGTTATTCTCAGCCTAATAACGCTATCGTTCACTCACTGTCCTTTTTTTGTATATTTAAGTTTCCCTAATAGAGCACGTATCTTAAGCGCCCCTTCCTGCGTAGAGCAGCGTCGGTGGCGTAACCGTTAGACATGAAAAAGTAACCGATGGATATGAAAAAATCAAATAAGAAAAAAAACATCCAGGTTCGAACGTGATTTGAAACCGGGTCCCTCGGAATCGCAGTTGAATGTTCAACCACAAAGCCACGCTAGTGCTCGAAACTCATTTGCAAAAAGGCCCCTATACAGGCGTCATGTCGGGCAAGGAATCGTGTTAACCTCTGTAAAAAAATATGGTCTAGCACTCAACGTTTTGACACGATAGCGTTAAAGAGCTCGTTGCGCAGAATTCCCGGTGTCGGCGGTGGCGGTGTTGGCGGCGGCGTCTTTGGATGCGAGCGAAAAAGCAGCGTTGGTCTTGAGCGAAAATTCCAGGTCCATGGATATAAAGGTATATGAACCGGAGGGGGTTCGCACTTTAGCTTTCCTTGCGGCACACTTTAGGTCTCCATCCGACAAGCGAGAATCGAAGGCAGGCTAGCGATTGGGAAAACGATTTGTGCGTGTGCGTGTGCGTGTGTGTGTGTGTGTGTGTGTGTGTGTGTGTGTGTGTGTGTGTGTGTGTGTGTGTGTGTGTGTGTGCGTGTGTGTGTGTGTGTGTGTGTGTGTGTGTGTGTGTGTGTGTGTGTGTGTGTGTGTGTGTGTGTGTGTGTGTGTGTGTGTGTGTGTGTGTGTGTGTGTGTGTGTGTGTGTGTGTGTGTGTGTGTGTGTGTGTGTGTGTGTGTGTGTGTGTGTGTGTGTGTGTGTGTGTGTGTTCAACTCGCGTTCAAATCTTACAGGGTCCCCCAGTTTTTTTGTTTTTTTTTCTTAACGCTACGAAATATTCAGGCCACGTACACGTGATGGCCGTTCAAAATTCGTTTAACGGTGCTCTTGCACACAGAATCATACAAGAGATCACTCGTGACCTTATATAAAGCTGTATTTTTAAAAACTCCATTGTGGTCGGAATTATTTGCATCTCAACACGGCGTTCTCCATAATCAGATCATGAAACCTGATGGCTTAAAATTATTATAATTTTAATGTGCAGTGTCCTCCTACAAAATGAGTTCCATGCTTTGTAGTAGAATGAAACTTGTTTGCATGCTATTGTAAATAAGTTGCAAGCGCGTAGAGCAGGGGTCTCAAACACGTGGCCCGTAGGCCGCATGTGGCCCGCCAACTTTTCGCTAGCGGCCCGCGGCCAGCCCATGACATTCCTTTATCCCACATTTCTTTCGTGACTTTGTGAAGCTTGAATGGATTTGTGATTCAAGTCTAACATAAGTGTGTATGAGAACACTCCATTACAAAAAAAAAAAAAAAAAACTAGACATGAGACACAAATCCATTCACGCTTCTACCATAGTAACCATGACTGTTTTTTCCTCTTGCCACCAAATGTGTGTGTGGCATTACTAAATGGTGCATTATTTTCTCGCCTATCGTGATTAATAACGTTTTGTTCAGCTAAGATACACAGACGTGACTGGTATTAAGCTTTTTTTTTCGTGAGGCATCCTATGCGGTCACCTTGCGTTGAAAAAAACCGCGAACAAAAACTGTATTCTGCAGAATAAGCATCAACATCTTAGTGGATGCCGTGGAGCTTCAGTGGAAATCGGTACAGATATGTTTCTGGAACCCTGACGCCAAATCACCTGCAGAAATAAACCAAATATGATATACGAGAAAAGCCTTCTTTCAGAGGGGCATGTTAGCTGACATTTTGTTCACACTGCATCCCCCCACTTCCCGCGATTCCAACTTAATCACTGTCCCGACCCTTTGGGGGGACTAAATTTCGATACCGCGGCCTGGTATCCTGATGTAAGTTGGAAACGCCTGCTGTAGAGTAGAGCGTGGTGTGGGCTTTGTCGAGCGTATTTCGGGCCTAGTTTAAGCTCCCTTAAGTGCTGGTTCCCACAAGCGAATGAGTCTCTGTGCTATTCATTAAAGCTGTCAAATTAATATTTGCTTTATAGATTCATAACTAACTCTAAAGTGAACAACGAGTGCATCCCTGTTCATTGTTCAAGCACTAAATTCGGTTGCTGCAGCAGTCTTTCAGAGCTAAACACCTGATTGCTGGGCGTAGAAAGGTTTAGCGCATGCGAGTCATGGCACTATCACTGCTACGTTTGAAAGCACGCCGTGCTAATGAATAGTGCATGCGGCAACATACATAAAGCTTGTGTCCGATCCACATATACAAGGTACATTGATCACAGGGTTCTGTCATTTTGCGCAGGCCAGCGTCCTCATCATCGTGTACGGTAGCTACGTATCCAACTTTCCACCGAATTTGTCAGCAACAACACCCGAAAGCACAACTCCTTCGCAGGCATGCACTGGCTCCCAGGGTGATGCTATTGCGGCGTGGAACGCGCTCCTTCTGGCAGAACCGTGGTTCTCAGACGTCGATGCGTCGGGCGAAAGAATTCCCCGTCTAGAACGCACATGAGAAGCAGTCGGAGTCACTCTCCACCTCTTTGGCCACCGAAACTTCCAGGCACCTGCTCTGTTACTGATTCCTTAAGCAGTATTCAACACTGGTTGCCTTCCAGCGAAGGTAAAGCGCGCATTTACGATAATAATGAGCTCAGTGAAGAATCGCAGCATATGTTAAATAAGATGAAGGATGTCCATCTAGAACTACAGTGCGGTTGGGAAAACTTGCAGTGTACAGGAAGCACCGAACGGCAAAAACCGCCTTCAGCCACAAACGAGACAATAACAGCTATTTTACAGCTTAAGGTACTTTCTAGCCGTTCAACACCACCGGGTTTAAGTGGAAAAAACTGTGCAGCCGAGGGCCGAAACGAACAACCAGAATGCACCAACATGACCCCAGTAATAAACAGTGGAAGCACAGCTCTGGCAAAGAAACACATGGAGGCCACCTCTTCTCCAGTATCTCCAAGTATTGTCAACAAAGTTCTATGCAGACGAATGTATACAGAAATGGCAACAGGAACTCAAGCAGGAGAGAAAGCTCGGACAACAGTCAAAAGTTGTCAGTGAAGGCTACAGATCAGGAATGTGTGATGCGGGAGCGGACAAAGGAAACATGCAGAAGGTGGGTACCATACCTTCTCAAGGCGAAAGCCTGGAAGAGTGTCGTCAGAGTTTGTCTGAGCCGCCGCACAAACAGCAGTTGGCCGCTCAGATTTGCACGAGAGATTGGCAAAGACCACGTCAATGTTTCGAAATCCATCGAGGAAAAGCTGCGTCAAAGAGAATTACCCCCCACACCCAGGTAGGATGAAAGACGACGCAAGAGATATTGTCGTCGAAGAAGGCATGCTTCAACAAAACAAGACAAATGAACTATTGCTGCCTTTAGTAGACAAGCTGCCTCCAACCCATATTAGGGTCGTTGGTGGAGGACACCACAATGACGCCTCTTCCCTTAAGCCAGAGCATCTTCCATCAGTTGGTGGCCATGACAAAAAAGCACTTTTACACGACGACAAGAAGGCACAGAACAGAGCGGTTGAGGTCTCGTTGGTCGGCGTAGCACTTGCACAGGAGAGCGCGGACGACTTCAGAAAGACTCACAAGGAAGCGGCCAGCACGGAAGCTGAACAACAGGAAAAGCCAATTCAGCAGTGTTACTGAAGGTGAAAATGGTGCGTTAGCCCCTCGTCCTACCGTTCCTCAATCTCGACTGCACGGTCCTGTCTTGGTCAAGGAAAGCCCGCAAAGTTTCTTGGAAACGAAGGAAAATGTGTCGAGCGAAATATCTACAGTACCCGTCGGAGCTGCAGGCCAGCCGGTATGCAAGCCCCAGAAAGGCACAGAAAGTGCCGGTTCAGTGGCCGCGGATGATTCTGCTGTCTCAGAAATAGCCCCGGCCGCACAGCCGGAACGAGTGACATACGACGAAGCTACAACGGAGACTGTCACTGGAGCATTCTCAGTTCATAGTGTGCACATCTAAAAAGCAGAACAATGGACTGCGCTAGCCTGAGAACTCTTTGTCTGCATGTATCTATTCTGTTTGACCAACTTGGGTTTAACAGCGATACTGTATATGATATACAATACTGTTTAGTTAACGATGCAATTGAACAAATATAATTTCAGAATACGAAAATTGCGCATTTGTGAAAACCCTCTTGTATCTGCAGAAAATCTTACGTTCCGCTTTAATGCACTTTCTTGTGATGCTTCGTTATCGGTTGGCTGCAATGCGCTGCGTCTAACTCAGAACAGACCGCTTGATCCATTCCCACTATTTCGCTCATTTGCTAGCAAGGGTCTCGTTCCGACACATATATGATACTTCTACGTGTAATGCCAAGGCTTACTGTTCAGCTACCAATAAACCATCGCACGAGTCCCGGGCTACGTGACAGCAGCGGCAAAAAAAAATGATTGTTCTACATTGGCCATGATGGCTACGAGTGGCGTCGGCTAATACTGCCAATTACACGTACACAGACACCCATATTTCTTGATGTCATAATTTCTCTACTTCAACTGAAAGCTGTCGCTGTGTCTTATCTATGCTTTCCTTGGCCTCATTATCAGTTAGCTTCATTAGACCATCATACTGAGCTCTCCTTATGTTGTGCTAAAACAAAAGAACTTGCCCGTCTA
>JALIZH010020189.1:22500-33590 GCA_030522465.1 Rhipicephalus appendiculatus
AGCGAGTCTAGTCAGACATCAAAGAGCTGAGTTTAGATACAATTTGTGCACTGTGGTACATATGAATGCGAATGAGAAGCATCTGAAAACGTTTTATTCGCCTGGAAAACGTCTGGTAACGTTAGGTTATGCCACGTCTGTTGCATCCGCGTGTGTTCCAAGAACGAAGCCTGCGGCATGTGGTATCCACTCGAAGCACGCTAGTCGCAACCGGTTGCCGTCACGTGCCGCATTCGAAAAACTTGCGGGGTTCTTGTTCTATAACAATCGCCATCATTCTGAACTGTCATACTGGAAGAAACTGTTCAAATGCTGACGCCTCATGGGAAACACAAGTGCGTGTCGCCCCGTCATTGGAATACAGCACGTGAGATGTAGTTTGGCTTGAAAGGGAAAGCAATGTGGTCAGCTCACACAAGTGGTGCAAGGCTGGCCTAACAGTGGAGCTTATGGCCGACCCTGATTATTAGCAAGGTCTTAATTAAGAAAACATTAATTTGCAAGATATTAATTGTTATGATTATTTTAGCATGGTCTTAATTAGCAAGCTCATCTCTCTCTGATCATGCCTATTTCTTTCTCTCTTTTCTCTTCCGTTTATCTGGTCTGTGCTCCTCTTTTTATTTACAAGGCATGCACATTGAAAAAACGCCTACAGTGCACATCCACCGTGTCAACCTTAATGAGTGTGCTGGCCACAGGTCCTATTTTCCGCCAAACTACTAGGCGATACTAAAATAAAAAGTTCTTAAGCTATTCCTCAATACTAGTATGCACTTCGCCAAGAGCAAACAGTATTTACTTCAAACTTAAGACGAATAAAAGGACGAGAGCGCGTGCCGGGCGAGTTATTGCATTGCACGCGCTAGGTGCAACTAATTTTTCTGGTTACACCAAACGGCAGAACGAACAGCTTAAACAGCTCAGCTGTTAAAACTTCACTAACGCTCGTCTAGCCGTTGTCCTGGAAAGCGCACTGGTTTAATTTTAGTAGGGCCTCTGTGTATGTAAAATTCACAGAAGAGTATAACGAGAGAGCAGATACATAGACACATTAGTATAGTTATTCCTCGTGCTTAACTAATTGCTCTATCATGCCAGGGACTGATATAAAAGCGAAATCATTTTGGCGCAGTGCGTACACGCACAGCGACGTATACGGCCATTGGCCAACATAAGCCATTAAAATGTAGCTATAACCTAAGCTCACTCGTTGATCAAGAGCTACCTCGTTATCGGAATTAGGGGTGTTGATGTATATGTATGTCATAAATAAACCACCAGTGGAGTCGCGTTTGACGTCCAAGTCTGCCGTTTTCATAAAAACTTAAAGTTGTCCACCAAAAGCGCGACATAATTACCATGGTGTTGCTTGTAAGTGAGCGTTTACAACGGGATAAAAAAAAAGAAAAAAAAAGCCAAACATGAAAATACGAATTAGCGCCATGTTGTACCACTGATTCTGTTTGTATCGCCCTCGCTCAATCCTTCACTTTGGAGAAATTTCATCTCTCAGCCCCTAGACGACGGCGGCCCGGGATTGGCTGATCCTGACTCATTACGCGCATCCGCAAAGGCAGACCCGCTGCCACATCGGTCAGCGAAAAAGCGCGCGAACTTCCGACAGCGAGGAATCTTGGCGGACAGCAACCGGAAAGGCCCTCGCTTTTCGATCGCCACCCGGACAGTGACAAAGATGAAGCTTCTGAGTCTGAACGCGAAAGCGGCCGCGTTAGAAGGCGCTCGTATATGATGTTGCTTTTGTGCACCATGTAGCGTTCAGTGACCGTTTCATCATTGCGATAAAACCGCAAAACCGCACTCGCAACGGCTTAGCTGAAGCTATTATCTTGTAGTACTCGCTGTTGGGCTAGTTGGTGCATATCTGAATTCAATATGCATATCTGAATTCGTCTGCATATCTGCATATGCAATTCAATGCATATCTGAATTCGTCGGCTTTGTTTCTTTGTACGTGTGTTCGTAAATCTGGCGCGTAATTGACAATTATCTTGTGGTACGCTTTATGTGCCCGAGAGCAGGCGGTGGGCATAACGCATCAGGAAATAATTAATGTAAACGATATGTCTGAAGTTGCTTAGCCGTAACAGTTCGTTCTTGAGGTAAGTTAGCTGACTTCAAGATTCAGCTGTACTTGCTCTTGTCAAGCTACAACAAAAAAAATTGCACCATCTCCCGCTAAAGGGAACCATGTGTAGATGCGAAGCAGCGGGCGCTAACGCTTACACTGGCGGCGGCATTGACGCTGGCTCTCATCGCGGCGTTGCGCAGGAGAGAAACCTGGGGAGGTGCAAAGCACGCAGTGATGGACCGGTGTTTCCTACTGCAACATGCCAATCGCTGCTAATGGATAATGAGAGACAGAACACTCCGATTGGACACAGAGACCCCCCAGTCCGCTTTTAGTTAACGCGCACGCTGCGAATTTTTATTGTTCAACAACGCACAGGAAAAATCTCACACCAGCACTACCTTGCAGGTCAAGATCCAGTGCATATATACGGGGTGGCCAGTGAACGGTTGAGCAGCGCGAGCAGTCGGTTTTTTCAATAAAAAAACTCGCTAGCAGACGCTGCCTGCGTCGGCGTTGCGAGGCGAAAGGGGGGGGGGGGACACCGTAGGAGAGGAGAGAGATGGAGAGGGGACGTGCATGCGCAGTTGGGGTGTGGACGCCGCGGTGAGGGTTGCCTAGAGGAGAGAGAAGGGGAGCGTAGGAGAGGAGGTGTGCGGAGAGGGGTTGGGCACGCGCAGTAAGGGTGGTGACACCGCACACCACCTCCACCGGATTGAACTCCGCTATAAGTTGCTTCGCATCTAAAGTATTTCACTCAGAAAGATCTTGCTCCATATAGCCGGCGTACACAGGCAATAGCACATAGATCGTGAATGTATGTACAGTCGTCAGCATGCTCAACACGAACGCTCCGACGCGTGACCTGGTCTAGTGTGGCTGATGCCAGCCGCGAAGCGCTGGGCGCTGTTGCCGAGATAATACCTCGATACGCTTGCATAGTATGTCGGCATGCATGGGTAACATCTCAGCAACAGAACCCAAAGCTACGCGGCACTAGCGTCAATCAAGCTGCTTCAGGACATTGCTGAAGAGCGTTCGTGTTAAGCATGCTGACGACTGTATGTGTGTGTGTGTGTGTGTGTGTGCATGTATGTATGTATGTATGTATGTATGTATGTATGTATGTATGTATGTATGTATGTATGTATGTATGTATGTATGTATGTGTGTATGTGTGTATGTATGTATGTATGTATGTATGTATGTATGTATGTATGTATGTATGTATGTATGTATGTATGTATGTTTTATTAAACTGTTTTTAAGCACCTCTATCTCCATTTCATTCTGTGCAGCTTTCCTTAA
Source organism: Rhipicephalus appendiculatus (assembly GCA_030522465.1). Lineage (NCBI taxonomy): Eukaryota > Metazoa > Arthropoda > Arachnida > Ixodida > Ixodidae > Rhipicephalus > Rhipicephalus appendiculatus. The sequence continues at coordinate 25,901 of JALIZH010020189.1, forward strand.
TTGTTGAAAAAGTTTCCATAACAAAAACCAACCCTTTGTCACGCGTACGCTGTGCCATGTATGGAGTTATTTTCTTTTTGTTGCTGTTGTTGTTGCCCCTTGTCGCTAACGCTGCTTTAGTTCTACTATTCGCGTAATCCACAAAGCGCACTGTTTGCGCATCACCCAGAACTGATCATTGCCCTCCTTTCCAGCAAGACCAATGTATATTCGCACCCGTTGTCTTCCTGAAAAGGATTCCTTGTCTGAGTCAAAAGGATATTTGCGTGCAACAGTGCTTCCGTTACTTCTAAGGACATTATGTCAACACACACGTTACCTGTGAACTCGGATCTCCTTTAAGAGAATTCGCTGTCTGGCCACCTGGCTTTGTGCAGCGAGCGTTCAATGGTGTTTCAGCTGCGAACGGAAAATAGGGGCAATATCCCGCTACTCGCGCTTCAGTGAGTCCGCGCTCAAAACAAGCAGAAGCGTTGACAGTGACTGCAATCTCGCCATTGCGTGTGCGCTATTCTAAAGATTCTCCCGATTCTCGTGAACTCGGAAAGTATACAGTCGAATTTTCGGGAGTCATCTGAAATTGATTTCGCGACACAGTTTCGTTGACTCCTGTCTCTGCCACTTTTTTTTGTATAGACAGTAAACGAACGCAAAAACAAGCACTCTGACTTAGCATGAAGACGGTAATCACATCTTCAACTGTAAACTCAAATTTTAAAGGCAAATGCCTTGAATGTATCACCAAACGCGAAAATTCACCGTCGGCGACTGCGGCATGAACATCAGTGATACAAAAAATAGGGTTGATCCCTCCGTCATAGGAACAGGTTTAACACGAAAGTAAAACATATCCTTACAAAAGTAGTTGAATGTTTACTGTACATTTATATAAGAGAGCTTCTACAATGCTATTGGTGTTTGGCAGCCATATAACCGTTTAACGTGGATGCACCCACGTTCACGCTTGCTGGTAGGTATACACATTCATCCAGACGACAAACATCCATCATAAATGATCAAACAAACCTTTGTGTTACTTGTAGTAGATAACGGTGAAATCTTATTGAGATAAAGTGGTGCGACAGCCAGAAGAGCGTCGCTGATCAAACGCAGAACTTGGGCTAAGGTCCCCATCCCGCGGCATTGAACACTACGGCCGAGTTATTGGTGAACACCACGGCCGGACTAGAGGGAAACGCAACGTGTCTCCCCCTGTACGTTTGTTTTACACTATTACTGTCACTTGTAATTTCCAATTATCGTGGTCTTTGTATTGCGACCACATATATATCACCATTACTTGTTGTTTATGTGTGTACTCTCCTTTTGATATCATGTCTCGGTTTCGGCCTAAATAATCCACCCTAGTAGCTTAATGACGAAGGTGCTGCACTATAACAGAATCCCGGATGCTAGTTCGACTCCCGCTCACGGCGGCCGCATTTCGATGAGGGCGATATACAATACAACGCCGATGCACTCTTGGGAAGCTGAAGACTTTCACAAGGCTCCAACCGAAAAATGGGTTTATTTCCCGACGTTTTGGAATCAACTTGAATATTTCTTCAGGCGGAGTGACAGCGGAGGTACCGAGGTGCAACTTTGAACTTCTTTGACGCACCATGTGGGGAGAAGGAGGGAAGGCGCGTCTTCTTTCGTGGTGAGAGTGTGTGTGGTTGTTGCGCTTGCGTCGGGTTGATGGGGGGGGGGGGGGGGGGGGATAGTTGAGTTCTCATTTTTGCTTGATTTTCTTGCTGTGGTTAGGCTGTGAATGTAAACAGACGGCGCGTTTCCTCTGGATTGTATCAAGTTGTTTGCAGTGTTTTGGATGTACTGTGGTTCCAATAACAGTCGTTTTTGTTGGTTAGATTCTGTTGTCAGGATTTCGGGTTTTTTTTAAAGGCAATGTTATGGTTGGCGTCCTCTAGTGTTCTGCAAGAGCGTCCTCACGTTGTTTTAGGGGCGAAGCTCCTTAGGGTGTGGGTCTGTCCCTCCTTTGTAGTTGTAGTTGTAGTAGTAGTAGTAGTAGGTAGGTAGATAGCCACGTGTAGTGGGATGTACCCACTCCACGTGATAAAGATGACGATGACGCAGTATAGTGGAATGTACCCACTACACGTGATAACGATGAAGTATAAGCGTGTTCCAGTATAGTGGAATGTACCCACTACACGTGATAACGATGAAGTATAAGCGCGTTCCAGTATAGTGGAATGTACCCACTACACGTGATAAAGATGACGATGACGCAGTATGGTGGAATGTACCCAGTAAACGTGATAACGATGAAGTATAGGCGCGTTCCAGTATAGTGGATTGTACCCACTACACGTGATAACGATGACGATGACGCTGATGACCATGAAGTATAAGCGCGTTCCAGACCACACATTCTCTTTCTGCCATGGATGAAAACGATCGAGCTTCGCCCACTCATCATCATTCACTTCGTGGATATGGCGTGATTTTTTGTTCTGCCGAATTCTTTCGGTTAAATGTTTTGTTTGGCCAATGTATGCGGCCTCGCAATCGGAACATTTTATTTTATATATGACGCCTTGCGCTTTTTCTCTTGCCGGGTGGTCCTTGGGTTTCGGCAGAAGATTTATTGTGTTGGTTGGCTTGTGTGCGAGCGTTATGTCTTCTTTCTTTTGGATTCTGCCGATGGCTAATAACCCTTTTTTTTTGTTGGAGCCTAGCGAAAGTTTTAATTAACACAACCAGAGAAGCAACTCTGTCAAAATGTTTAGCTCTGATGAAGCGGGACGTTAAAGAAGACCAGTTGTTCGAAGTCGCTCTGGAGTCTATGACAGCAGCTCGCCTCATAATCACATCGTGATTTTCGCTCTTAACCCCCCGGCACGTAATTTTTATTGCCTACGTTTAGGGAGTGCGGCAAACGGACAACGCCAACTGAGTGGAATGTTTATGGATTAGAACTCGCAAGCAAGTAAAATAAACTAGAAAAGAAGTAAAGGTTATTATCACATTGACGAGAACGACAACGCATGGAAAACAAAATAAACAAAACGTCTGAAAGTGGCTTCTTCCTGTCAGTCTGTGCTTCTCGTGATATATAAAAAAAAAGATTAAAGCAACCCAGCGAGCCGGCATAGTTGAAATTGATTCATCTTGAGACTTCGCTCTAAACAAACGGGCACACTGCAAAGTCTCAAGATTAAGAAACAAAGAAGGAAAGACGCTCAGACGGAATTTAAACACCTGTCACCCACCTTTCGCACACCTTACCGTGGAAGTGGGCCGTACTTTCCCATCAGTTCTGACACGGCGCCAAATTGTGCGAACACACGGTAGCATGGTTAAGGCACAGCGCCTCTGCCGTGTGAAGTGCTAATGCGTGTCATTTCTCCGAGGCCGCGTTGAGTGCCGCAAGCATCGCAGTCAGCCAAAATACGACCGTGCGTCCGCCTCTTGTCGCGCTTTATTTCTTTCGTCTTTACTCTCGCTAACGGCTGCGAACGCCATGCGCTTTCTCTGGCTCGAAGAAGCGAGATGAGAGGTGCCTGTCTTGCCGCATTATTGATAGCGTCTGAACCCTTGAGGTCACGGGCCGCCAGAACGCTGTCATGAAACCCTCATATATTCCCATCCCCCCCCCCCCCCCGCCCCCCGCCCCCCGCATATAAAAAGTGGATGCATTCTGGCTTGACTCGTACTTTTTCTTTTTTTTCTTTTACTAAAATAACTTCAACAGTTCCTGGCGCATTCTCAGGAAAAGTTATCCAGCATTCCGCTTCAGAATTCGTCTGAATGGAGCTTGACTCGGGATCATAACGGAGCGCACTACCACACATCGTGGAGCTCTTTGAAAAAGTGCACTGCAAGAAAGAAAGGAGAAAAAAAAAAGAAAGCCTGTAATATGCCTGTTCGCCAGGTTGTCCTTTCTTTAGTTGTACATTCCAGCACTTCCTTGAAGTATGATTGTGCAAAGAATAACAAAGGGCTGCGCGTGTGGGCCATGTTCTAATAGTCCCTGCACGTGTCGTAAAATATAAGCTCAGCAAAAAAAAGCGAGGGAGTAGTTTTAAAGCTGCCGCTGGCTACATCCTCCACTGATTCAAAGCCACGTGCTTGACCGCCATGCGGGCATAGTAACTGAGCTGCCTTGCTGGCCACTTCTATAGAAAATCTAAGCGTTGTCTTGCACAAAGAAAGAAAGAATTGACGCCTTCAGTGCAATCTAAGAACACAAGCTTCGCGAAAGTAAACTATACATAACAGCGTGGTGTTGGTCTGTCAGAAGTTTCATCAATGAGCTTGGAATAGATTCAGTACCACGTCGTATATCAAGAAAAGGATGGTAATGTTATTGCGGTCCTACGTGATTTGAGCGGTTGAGTCGAGGAAAAAATTAAGGTATGCAAACACAAACGCGAGAGAATAGAACCGGTCAACACAAATGCCGTTCATCAACTGAAGGTTCTTGCCATGGAGGAAATCAAAAGCCAGCGACAGAACGTATCTGCGCATGCTCACAAATGGCAGGTCAAATCTTTCACTCCGGCACTAGACAAAGTCTACGAGAGGAATAATTTAAGCTTGACATTCCTTCTTTAACGTCCATGACTCATGCATGGGCTTTGTGATATGCCAAGCTTCATCCTATCAGGGAAAAGAAATCAAAAAGAAGAAATTCAGCATGGCCAAGGGCATGTAGCACGGAAGCAATATAACCGCTGGTCATTAAGAGTAACTGAGTCGATTCCAAGAGAATACAAACGCGTGAGTGGGAGACAGAAACTAAGGTGGGCAAATGAGATTAAGGAAGGTTCACAGGTATAACGTGGCAGTAGCAAGAACAGGACCGGGTTGATTTCGGAACATGGCAGAGGCCTTTGCCCCGCAGTGGGCGTAATCAGTATGATGATGATGATGACAAAGCTTCGGCCTAAAGATGTGTTTCTTGGCACTTCTGTCTTTGTATGAATCTGCGCATTCGTGAAATGTTGGTGTGCAATAATGATCAAGAAGGTGATTAGTAGGTGTTATTGGCGCAACGGGCCAAGTGTGGCCAAAGAGGGCTAAACTGTTAAAGCTGTGTTAACGGTGAGCACTAAGTGACAATAATAGTCTGCAATATGGCTGTAAAGTGTCCTAAAATCAATTCCCTGTATAGAAGTGTAAGGAATAGATATATTATAAAATGCTATCACTGACATATGGAGTGGTATATGGGACGTTGAACGCATGACGAGTGATTATTGTGCTAAAATACGAGCGTATGGAAATAGCACGAATCCCTCCTCGAGGTTTCGCGGCCCAAACGACGGGATACATGTGCTTCTTTTAGTAATTAAGATCAGAACAGTGAAACAAGAAGATAAGGCTGTTTTAAATTTGCCAAGAGCACATCGCGGACAATTCATCTACATCGTATACGGTACGTTCTCTATGCTACATGCAAGCAATTGCAGCTGAAAAGTACTTAATAAACTACACTACTATATGACATTCAGTAAATTTATTCGTCTATTCCCACAAAATATGTGTTAGTCCATCTCCTCCTTTTCACCGGTCCTGTCTTCCATACGCGCGGTTGCGCAAAACTTCTCTAGCTTAGTGGCAGCCGGGAAAACAACTTTAGCACTGTATCTACTTTCTACTTCCTGTAGCCTCTGCGACAAAGAAATAATCGACTTTGTAAAGCTTACAGAAATAGCGGCTAATGCTACACGAGGATAACTTGTTTCTAACAAATGACTTAACCACGTGTTAAATGTGACGTTCATTTCGTGCACATGAAATTCGGTGACACAAGTCATCAAGTACGGCTTGCATAAGCAAGTTTTTACAGGAACAGAACAGCTCGCTGAAAAGTTTAGAACATATATTGACCATGCAGCGTCAGCGCTGCGGCGCACGTGGTTTTCCTAATATGTCGTGGATATGTCTATAGTAAACGCATTACGTTTCCTCAAGGCAATTCTTCAACAAACTAACAAACCTCCTGCTTCTACACCAAATATTTCGATTAATGAGGTAACTGCCCAATGAAGTCCATCTTTACTACAAGAAATCAATTTTTATCCTAATTCATATTCCATCCCGTGATCATCATCGCTGTACTGAACGAAGTAATGTAGGCATTCCATTGCATTTTGGAAGAAACCGCTGCTATAAAATATTGCACTGTATAAGAATAACAAAGAGAATGAAAATAAAAATGAAATACAAAATAAAAGCATTTTGCGTTATTTTGGTATAATGCTCTAGGCAGCTCAGAATTTTTCGATGGCTCTTTAGCGTACCTACAGCACAGTACGTCTAAAGGTTAACGGGAAATGTAACAGCGAAGCTGCCCTATATATGACTAAGCGAAACTCTAAATATGACTATATGACTATATAGGACTATATATGACTTAGTCATATGAGTAAGCGAAGGCAAAATTTCTCCGTCCTGTGTGCTCAAAAACTGCTAGCTAATATGCTCCACAGAAATTGGGCAAGCGCGGCCGCTCACCATTGGTCCACTAAAAATGAAAAGCGGAACACATGGGTGGCCAACACCAATAAATATTTCTCGACAGACGTAACCAATAACTGAGAAAGACATTAACGAACCGTCGGGGGTTAACCCAGTGGCAGACACATGAGAACGCGCGTTTCAGCATTGTTTCAGCAAGGCTTGACGTGGGGCCATGGACCACGTCAAGCCTTGCTGGCGTTTTTGTTCATGGTCCTTAACATTGTATTCACAAATGTTGAAATAAAATTTGATTTTATTTGATTTGTTTGACCATCTGTAGGGAGTTTGTCCAATTTTCAGTTGGAACTATATCTACCGATGTGATTTTCATTCTCTTACACTAGAGAGGCTAGCTTTACGGACGGACGTATAATTTAGTATTTAATTATCTATTATACATCATGACTACGCCAAGTCCCTCGAAGCCATTAAACCTTCCACTATGCGAGATGACGCGGTAACAAGAGCGCGTGAGAAGTCTTATTTGGCGCACTCGAGATTAGCCAGTAATTACACTGTCAAATGCTTACGTCGCACAAGCTTCACTGTTACGTGTGCACTTTCCTGAAGCATACACAGGGAAACGCAATTAAATCTCATCCGGCAGTACCATTTATGCTTTTGTGTGTCTTTGGTGCGTCCCGTGCGCCGGTCACGCGTGCTCCTGAATTTCCGTCTCCTATGCGGCCTTCGTGCCAATAAACACGTCCTTTGTCGTCCTAATCTGCAAGTAGAGCACTTCCGTTTCCAGATCTTCATTGTGTGCGAGCACCGAGTTCTCTTTTGGAACGCGAATGAGAGTAATTTCACGCTTTGCTTGCTCCCACTTGGGCTCGAAAGAAAGATAAGAATGGGAAGCAATTATTGGGTTGCGTGCGCCTTGAGTGAGCTCAATTCAAACAAGTGAAGCGTTGAGAATAAAGCAAAGAAAGAGGGGACTATTATTCATTGAAATCCAGCTGTGGAAAAAAACTCGGCAAGTGACAATTCAAACGATTTTTACGGAGCTTTGCCCAGTAAAGCTACAGCTCTCTCAAACAGCGGTGACCTTTTCTTTCATTGTGTGATCCAGCGTTTTGTCAGATTTACATCTTCTACAGCTTCCTGAAGTACTGATTTATTTGTACTGCACTGCGTTGACTCAGTTCACGTGGGGGGTATTCAACATCATCATTACAATAAGTGAACGCTCCTCCGCTAG
>JALIZH010020190.1:0-17749 GCA_030522465.1 Rhipicephalus appendiculatus
TTATGCCTGTACTGATATGAAAAGTGGGCCGTAAAAGGAATATTTCAGACCAAAACAAGCCCTAGCAGTCGTCGGCTTTAAACCTCGCCCACCGACGGCGACCGCCATTTTGCCTTGGCGCGTGTGACGTCACGCACAGCATGAAGCGGAGTCGTCGTCTTCTACGAAAGTTTCAGCCGCTGCAAATCAAAGTGTCGAACTGAAGAAAGCTAAAATGTGTCCGATTTCACGCGCAGCTGATGCACCGCGGAACAATATCGTTCGCCGGAATGCATACGCTCGCACAGGTAGCTGCTGTTTGCATCACGGCTCGCGAGTGCGCCAGTGTTGCCCGACTGCCAAGTCGCTCGCGTGTTGATAAAAATATTCGGTTAATAAATTCAGTGGTCTACCAAACGAGCTGTAATTTGGCCACCTTATTTTTGAATGGAGAAGGATTAGCCCACAGATTACGATCGAAAATTGGGTGTCATGGCCCCTTTAGAGAAGCTTTCCCTAAAGAAGGCTAAAATAATATTCGCCGAAAAAATGGCAGTATTGTTATTAGTTGTGACCAATTGTACATTCTTCCTGTGATTTGTATTTAATTACAACAACCATTTTTAACAACCTGTTTTTCTAGAGGTTAAAAATACAATTGCAAATCCTTCAGAGAAACAGCTACTCGCGAAGAGTTAAAGGAGTACTGACACGAATTTTAAATATTTTCGGGATTGTTGCTCTAAATAAAAACGTGGGTGTCGAGAACCCTAAAAAGAGTGTCGCGGTGCATGGGAATCCATCGAATATATTTTTATTACCGCTACCTTAAAACAGCAATTTCGGTTTCGGTATCGAGAGGGTGGCTTCGCAGTGACGTATCAAGACTGCTCTGACGTCACGGGAAGACTGCAACTCGCGACATACTAGCAACAGTTGCCTGTTTGCTGTCAGTCGCACGTGGTTCACGTAAACAACGATGAGTGCATTGTCGTCCAGTCACTCTGAGAGTGAATTCTGCGACTTAGGCTGCATGCAGGACGCAAATTTCGCGAACCCAGTGAGCTGTGTTGATTTGTCATGATAATGTCCATTGCGGTGGGGCTGGCTTGCAGATGCTTGGTGACGAACTTTAAAATCAATGTATAATATTTTGTACGCGTTGTGTGGCTCCGGTGTGTGGAGAGCGATGACAGTGCACACTATGGAAACGATAGAGTTCCCTTTTGGGGTGCCTCAGAATCGTGTCAGTACTCCTTTAAGGTACGTTCACAGGTTAACCTAAAGGTTATTTCTGATACCACAGCAAGTCCACGGCCAACGGTCAAAATTTGTTCTGTGAAGTGCCATTAGCTAAAATTAAAGAATTTTGATCCACTCTCTGCATGCATTGCTGTAAAATGAGTCATGCAATGAAGCAATCTATTTAAAGACATTCTTTTGTCAGCGAAACTAACCGCTCTCCCGGCTGTACCACTATTCTGACAAACACAAGTGATCGCCAAAGAACACACACGCTTAGAAACATGTTAGAGGGGGGAAGAAATAAGAAAACTGCAAAGTCCCACAAGTATAATTTATTTATCACAAAACAAAGACAAAACGTGCAAGCCCCTGTACTGTTGAAACATCTGCTCATCCAGCCTAATTAACCATTCAACCAATGTGCAGATGTTAAAACAAGCAAACGTTTCAAATTTCGCGCGCTTGCAGACGTTTCAAATTTCCCGCGCTACACTTCAGTTTTTTTTTTTTTATTTATTTAAAGTCAAGATATTGTGCGCATCACTTACTCAGGTACGTCGTTTAGGTAAAGATTTTTATTACTATTTCTAAGCAGCAAACTACTATTTTTAGGTATGATTAAAAAATGAAGATGCGCGAATGCGGATCGGTTGAATCTGCGGGACCAGAATGCCGGAATTTTTTTTGCTTGTTAGCAGCTCGTTGCAACCACAAGGGCCGTGTTTGAAGTCGACTTTTTTCTGTTGTTTGAAGTGTGCTTGCGCTCTGTGCTCGTGTTTTGTGCTCTGCCGGCGCTGCATATTACGAAGATGCATTATACTCAAGAGAGGCCCGGCTGCTTCGTACCGTGGAGAGCTCGCCAAACGAAAGGTACGTGGACGTTGTTGCTGTCAGCTCTTTGTTAACATCGTGAGCGCGATAACGCTTTGAACAGTTTTTTCGAACTACTTGGCGATAAGTGAGGTTTTGTTAAGGCAGCGAGCCTGTTTGTGTGTATCATTTCATCAGGATCAAGGCAAAGTTGTGTGATGATAGCGCCGGCGAGCTTTTTGTTTGATTGTTTGTTTGGTTGTTTGGCGCGTAAAGCAGTGCGCGGCTGTGATTCGGCGGGGGGAATTTGAACAGAGTTGTGGTGATGCCCTGCTCGCGATGGATCACTATTTTTTTTTAATACCTGTCGGGCGGGGACGGCGCCTGTTAAATGTAAGCTTCGACCGTGTCCAAGGCGCGTACTCTTGGGCATGCTGGTAATTCATGTCGACTTTTTTAGCGCACAAAACTAACAAGGACGGAAAAGAATGACGCGTTGTCCGTGTCGTTCTTTTCCCGTCCTTGTTTGTTTTCGGCGCTAAAGAAAACAGCTACAGGATCGTTATGTGAGCAATGTGTGCGACTACTATCAGAGTCATTTGTTTCCTGTGTGACCAAATGTGTGCTTGTGTTTGCATCCGCGCAGGCATGTATCATTAAACTACCGTAACATTCCGGTTGATACGTGAGCGTGATCTTGACACAGCGTGCTGTAGGTACGGCTCGCGAAGCGTGCAATTACGCCTAGGTCAATACATTTTGTCTGTGTGTGGCCGAATAGCCGTGCCTTAACTGTGCAAGCGCTAGGTTGAGCATTAGTTCACGCGTTCGAGCACAATTTATTTGATACTGCTTGTTGGCCACCATGTTCACCTTTCATTATTTTGTTCTGGTATTTAAGAATTGTATGCGCCTTGCCCCACTTTAGCGTTAAAACTTCGCTAAATACCTTTACATGTACGAACATTATAAAACACGGTTTGAACACAAAAATTCCAATGACATTTTCGAATAAATTACAAGCCTAACGGTTTATCTTGTATAGTACATTCTTTAGGCCTGTGATACAGATGTTCAAGGTATCTGTGGTATGTGCAGGATATGATTACGTTAGTTATTGCTCAAAGCTCACTATAAAATTATACATACTTCGCGGTATGCATGCATAAGTCATGCATGTGTTGCGGCTGAAAGGTAAAATTTGGCGATGTATTTATCTGAGAACACAACAAATCTAAAGTGCCTTTTTAGAAGCTGTTGGCATTGGAACAAATATATAACTTCAAAAATCAGATTCACCAAGTGATTATTGTGTATAGATGGCTTGCATTGAAATCACCATGTTGGTGCACCGCACGGTAGGATGCAAGGTTTGTGACGTCGTGTTAAATGTTATTGTCACATCACTTTCAAGTTCCTTTGTTATTGACGTACAGAGGCCAATAACATGGTGGCCATGTCGTTTAATATTGAAGCAGATTAAGTACAATGTGTTTATGCTGCCTTTATGTCTAGTTCGTAAACCTTACGTTATGAAGCTGTCAATAGCTTCCGAGATTTTGGTTGCCGGAGATTGTCCGCAGAAGCTTGCATGCTTTATTGTGATGACGTGTGGTTCAATATTGATGTTTTGTAAGCCTTAGCATTTCCACCTCTTTACCCATATGGCCATTTGAAGCCTGTGCTGTTTGGTGTGGAATGCAGTAAAACCTTGTTAATTTGAACTTGAAGGGGACTATCAAATTGTTCTAATTAGCGTGCAAGTGCTAAAATGAACGGATATTTTGCCACGCTGCGCGGACAGAACCCAAACAAGCCACCTCTGGACTCGATATCGCAAACTAGGCGCTACTACACGTTTGTGGCAGCTGATTTCGTAAATTAAGTTCATATAGCTCTAACAGTGAACAGAATTAAATGGGCAGTCACAACGCCAGAAACAAGCACCATCATGCCTTCATATGAGCAGTGATCCCTTAATGTCGAAAAACGTGATGCTATTTATGCTCCAAAAGATGTTTAGTTTACATGCAATCATAGTTAAAAGGTAATGAGTAATCTGCATTTTTGCGTTTCTTCCATCGCGACTCCATGTGCAATCATTTGTAGCTTGCCCGAGACCCAGCTCAGCATCCGAATTCTGGTCTGTTAAGAAATGCTCCTGTTTGTTGTTTTGCATCTCTAGAAAACTTGGTTTGGTTTTGCAACACACTATGATAAGGGTTGCCAGGTTTGGCTACTTTGCGCCAGTTTGGCTACTTTTTTATGCCGGTGGCGGCAAAAAAACTGTCTTGGCTATTGGCTCCTTTCTGGGTATTTTCTTTTCCCCTTGACTGAAGCAATATCATCAATATCTGTTGACGTCGAAGCCGCTGGTGTTTCATTATATGTTACCAAACATGGCAGTCAAAGCGGGCTTCCAGTTCTAAAAATTCAATTTGGCACATTGATTATGCAGATAATAAACTTTATTGAAAAGGATGGCGCAGTGCTCTAAGCAGGCAGTCGCTGGTGGCGACCACAGCATAAATACAAAAGAACTACAGGTTTATAAACTGCCAGTCAAACAGTCTTCAGCACGTAGGCGTGCGCAGGGCGCACGCCTATGTGCTGAATAAATTCTTGTAAGATATCCGCCGAACTACTTCTATCATTTCTTAGGCTTAGGTAGGGACTGCAATTCTGGATTTGCCATCACAGAATAAATTAATGCAAAAGTAGCAACAACTTGTGCTTCAAGGCAAGCAACTGCGATTTTGAGCGCACTCATCATACCATAGACTTTTTATTGTCGCAACTTCCAGTCATTTAAAAAAAAGTCACGTAAGATGCGTGAAGAGTCTATCCCTCGACAGTGTAAACAAAATGATTGCTTAAGTCAAGAACTTATGCTGGAATCTCGGGAATTATGATTGTGAAGTGTTCATGTTGCACATATTTACATTTTTGCTGAAAGGCTTTTGCATTTAGTCATTTAAATAAAAATGTGTAAGTGGTTTTCACATATGCATAGCTACTTTTAGGTGCCCTTGGCTCAAGTTGGCTACTGTTTGGCTAGTTTTTCCAATTTTCTGGCTATTTTTTGCCTTTTCGACCTGGCAGCCCTGACTGCTATCCCTCTGTATCGACCTCTGGAGGAGCTATGAAAACAAGGGGCTCCAAGTTCGAATTAACAGATGTGGATACCGACGCATTCTAATTATCGGGAGTTTTCGCTCATTGAAATTGTGTACACAGGTTGCGCCGGGACCAGAGCGTCAGTTCGAATTAACTGAGTTCGAATTAATGAGCTTTTACTGTATCGCCTTTTTTAAAAGCCAACCAGAACCATTGAAACTAATGACCACAATTTAGCAGCACACAGTAGCCATTTAGTGAACCCAATTTCTGACAGTATATAAGCATGCCAAATGTGAGCAGCCTGAAGGAAGCTGCATTAGTTGTACTCACAAGGAAACACATAATTTAATTTTGCATGTTACCTTGCAGTGGATTCCATGATGAAAGTGCATACTGTCATGTGTGTGCATTGATATTGTGCTTTTATGCAACGAATAAAATATTTGTAAGGTGCATATTGCATTAAATTTCCTTTTTTTTAAAAATCACATTGAGTGAATCTCCCAAGGGATGTGATGTGGGCTTGTTAGCACGTCTTCAATAGGTTTCTTTGTAGTGCATGTACACGACAGGACAAAATGAAGGCACACATAGAAACACAGTGTGTCTATATGTGCCTTCATTTTGTACTGTCGTGTATGCACGCTACAAAGAAACCTATTGAAGAATGAGTATCATAGTATAACTACAGAAATACAAATGTGCCCTGTGTGGATGCACTCATGCATACGTTTGGCCATCTGCAAGAACAGAATTTACCTATAACAGCCATTATCTTAGTAATTTCTTCCATCTGACTTTGCAAATCACTCATTTTATCATTTGTGATTATCATAACGATTTTTTAAAATTCATGATTAGTCTTCTCTTTTGTTACTGACGCACTACAAGTTGCATAAAATATATGACTCACTGTTTGCCGAGAATGTTGTAACCCCCCATTTATTTCTTGTTAGGAGGTCCCCCCCCGACAGTTTTTACTTCAGGGCCTTCAAATGTGCAGTTATATGTCTATGTTCTTGTATTTTTTATTTCGTCAATAAATAAAAATAAAACAACATTGCTCACACACAGCATTTAACTTTCAATTACGCGCGTGGTCGACACATGCAGCTAACAGTGAGCGTCTTTGCCTCAGAGCTGTACCTTCACACTGGTGCATGAGCGAGCTAAAAGGGTAAAGTAAGGTTCAGATCTTTGACATCAAAGATATGAAAAGTTCTGCCACAACACGCTTTTTGTTGCATTTATTCTCAGCATGGCTTTTTTTGCATTTCTCACTGCATGAAGTCAGGTGCCACTGAATATGCTGGCCATGCACTGCATTTATACCCACACAGAACTAAGAAAACTCCAGTATGACGGGAGCATATTGTACGTTGTGCTCTGTCTTGAGAAACTTTTGGTGATTACTCCTGTCTTTATTTTAGGGCTTCCGGTTACGAATGTACGGTAGAGAAGGAACACCCTGGCCCCACTTCTGTCGAAGGAACCAGTGTCGCCTGAGCAGCTGAAGATGGACTGTGCAACCAACAGTGAAGAGCTGTGATTTTGTAATGTGCAAGTGTTTGACTGGTCACATTAACTTAATCTAACACCAATCTTACCTTACCTTGTGAAATTTTCTGATTTTGTGATGTGCAAGTTAATACACAGTTAGAGAGAGTGAGCTGTAAATATGTCTTGGGCAAGTTCATGATGATTCATTTTGACAATGTTTATAAAAGCACACACTTTCTACAAATAACACCACCCACTTACTTTCCTCTTAATTTTCTCTTTCATTTGTGTGTGCACTCTCAACAGCGTCAATGTGCTTTATTAACTTCTGATGTCTCTAATGTAAATGTTTATGGTTCCAAATAGTTTATTTGTTACCTACTATGTATGAGGGGGAGTCAAAAAGTAACGGAATTTTTTGAGAAGAGGTACATTTATTCTAATGATAGAAAACTGAAACATACGTTATTTTTTACCTAACTTCCCTGCACTTCAACACGTTGTGCCCGACGTTTCGTAAGTTTTTTTTTATTTCATCAGAGAAAAATGTTTTTAGGTTGCACCTGTAGCCAATTTTGCACAGCATCTATGACTTCTGTATCAATAGCGAATCTTTTTTCCATCAATGCTCCAAGCATATGAAAATCACTTGGAAGCCAGGTTTGGACTGCGTAGCGGGGGGTTCCGGCAATTCCATTCCCAACTCATTTATTGTATTGGCCGTCCCGTTTAGCAGAATGTGGCCTAGCATTATCTTGCTGCAGGATGACACCTTTTCGCAAATTTTCCACTGTGTTTAAATCTGATTTCAGGTTCCTTTGCAGCACATAACAATAGTTCGCAATGTTCGCAGTTTCGCCTTTTCGAGTGAAATGAATGGCTTCCCCACCTTACATGTTCCCGATTATTGTTAGCATTACTTACCAGCTCATGGTTGACATACACATTCCTTAACTTCTGGGGATGATGAGTTATAAACTGTGCTCGCAGCCTTACTTTCTGGTTCATGATGATGTACCCAAGTTTCATGTACATTAACTATTTGCTGTAAAAAATCCCATCTTCCTCATTTTGATAACGGTCAAATGTTTACAAGAGAGGTGTCCAAACTTTGTGCCTTATGCGGTGCTGACTATTCCTTTGAGAACCACCCTGCTCACACTTTCGAAAAATTTGGTCTGTTTTGTCAGATGGAATTCGCTGGACCAAAATTTCGTCCATTGTGATTCGTCTGTGTTCCATCCCCATACCCTCAAACGTCGATGTCTTGCTCTATCTTTCCACGTCACATAAAAAAGTTCTTCCTGTTAGAACCACACTGTCCATTCGTGGGTCTTGCTTTGTGATTAACAAATGCCACCATACTGTGCTTGCATTAGATGACTTCCTGATCGGGAGCTTCCAAAAAAAAAGTGAATCACTGCCCTCATTTTCTCCTAGTGCAGGTTGACGATGGGGCTGTCATTCTTAACGTCCTGTTACACTCTAACAACTAAAGTGGGCATAAGAGTAACATGTTGCATAGAAGTGTTGCAGATAACACTAATTCAGCGCTGGATACTAGCAGTGTTAACAAACCCTAGTGCAAGAGATAAAAAACGTTGATTTACTTTTTGACGTCCCCTCATATATATAGTCGGCTTATTACAATTAATTTTTTTATTTATGCAAATGATCCTTTCCTTACCATTTAATTGTCGGTTTTGGCACGCTGTAGGCAGTTTACGGCATGAAGTGCCTTTTTGGAGGTTCTGTGCTATGTCACGACACTTATAGTTACACATTCAATCACTTATGGTGCTAAAAAATAAACATCTTACTTCAAAAATTGTGTTCCCTTATTTTTGTCATTGGACAGGAACTCTGGTAACTTCCATCAGAACTTCAGTCACGAACTTCAGGTGTCGATATAGTTGACATGTAGTCAGAGGTCCTGGCACTCTTTCAAAATATATTTTGTGCAAACACTTTTGGACTTTACATATCATTTACTGTTTACGGTAAACTTGAAACTGCCCTGCTGGAACTATCACGATGTCAAGCATGTGGTGTGTTTAAGAACTACATTATGAAAAGCTTTATTGCACTTTACAGCAACCTTTATTAAAGCTATCTTGCCTGCTTGAGATCCTTCTCAATTTAAGAGTACGGCCAAGTGTAGGTGTAGGCCCTTTTGTAATATAATGTAGCACAGAAGTGCATTTACATTCGGCCGTTCTCCTAAAGCAATAACAATCTTATTAGGCAAGATGCCTCAACAACACTTCAATGACCAATCGCTGACAACACATTGGTAACAGCTATGTAGGACGCTTGCAAAACAGTGTAACAACTTTCAATTGGTTATCGGACGCCAATAGTCGACTAAATGTTGGATGCTGGTACGTAGCACGTTTAAAAACAATCTAACAACTTTCAATTCAATGTTTCTTTAGCGTCTATTGAACGTTGTAAAGGAACTTTCAATTGGTTATCGGACGCCAATAGTCGACTAAATGTTGGATGCTGGTACGTAGCACGTTTAAAAACAATCTAACAACCTTCAATTTAACGTTCCTTTAGCGTCTATTGAAAGTTATTAAGGAAATTTCTATTGGTTATCGGTGGCCAATAGTCGACGGATTGTTGGTAGCTGGTATATAGGACGGTCTATTGACTTTCAATTTACCGTCGGTACGTTCCATCGACTTTTCCCAATAAAACGTCTTTTGACGGTTGGTACAAATTTTTGTAAGGGCGAGAAGCACTTTCCTCCCGTCAGTTTCAGTTTCAGTTTATTGATTTTCAAAAAATGTAGTACAGGATCAACAAATATACAGGCGAGGGTCCCAAAGTAAAGGAACTGTAGTGGGACCCTCGGTTTATACAAGCATTGAGGGTAATAACTAACACAGCAAGTGAACAGGATTATTGGCAAAATCAAACCATATTGGATAAAACGTTAACATTCAGATCAGTAAAACATGAAAAAGCGCAGTTGAAAAAGCGCAGCCACCCGTCAATGAAAGGTGGCTGCTACATTGCGCATGCAGTCGTGAGGAAGACCACATGCAAGGTAGTGGCATGTCACTGCCTCTGCGCAACCGGGTAAATATAATTTTTGTTTATTGTAGCATTCATACTAATCCATATGAACTACCGGGCCTCTGCTTGGGCCGCTTCGTGCCGTCGTTGCATCAGCGTTTTACTACGGGAGCGCGGAGCAACAATTTTACTGAATGGCATGCTTCGAAGTGTATGTCGCCAGTACCTCGCATCTGGACCACAGTGTTTGCTGGCCTGCACATTCAAATTGAGGGAACGTGATCCTACGATACATGCGTTACATGAATTTAGCACACCAGAATAGCTGGCGCCGACCGAACGCGGTACGTTGAACCTGTCTTGAACTATGTACTTTTGCGAATGTCGTTTAACCGAAATTGCGTACGTGAGAGAGGTGGCCGGCGAACCTGCAAAATGTGTGAAGATCGCACTACGGCGACCAAAAAAGGCACGCACGTGGAAACTTCGCAAGATTTATGAATCTGTGCGCGGCAGTCACGTCAACAGTGAACACAGGCGGATTTCCTTTTTTTTCCTTTTTCGCCGAACAGCGAATGTGCTTTGACAACAGAAATGAACCGCTGAACTCGGTGAATGACAGGAGACGAAAGTGCACCATTTCGCATTCATTATGTTCTAGCGGACGATTTACGGCGACTGCTTTCCGATATATAGAAGACGCCAAAGTAAACAACAGCGTAGTCACGTTGAGACCGAAGTGAACCAAGGCGCAATTAACCATACTTTGGTGTTGTCGTCATTCCAAAACAAATACAGAAAGCATATCGTACAAAGCCAATCCGTAGCCCAAGCTTCATCGCTACTCAGCTACTGTGCAACGAGACAGACACAAAGCGCACACTTATTCCGCGCCCTGCTGGAAACGTGACATGTTCTTCGCGTATAACATTTAGTTAGCACACACACCGTTAACGGACTACTTTTCGCACTGTCTTGCAGAATCCAAAGGCTGCCACGAACTGCCGTCTTCATTTTGGTGCCTCACAGCCCTGATCGTGCCACGCTTCACGGCGCTGACGATCGCGTTTCACCGATGGGAAGTGGAAAAAACGAATGTTGCTGCTGAGCACGCCTCACGAAGTGCATCCCATAAGCGGCATTAGTTGCCGGCATCAAGCTAACAGAACCACATATATGGATAAATATATTTGTTGTGCCACCCGCACGTGCCAACACTACTCCCACCACCAATGCCGCCGCGGAAAAAGAGGCAGCGTCTGCAACGGCACCCCACAGATCGTTTCCCAGATTCGCCGCCAGGTGGCCGCGCATGCGCTGTAGAGGCATGCAAAAGGCGGATTCGAACACAAGCCTCCAATATGGCGCCGAATCGGTAGCTTCGTCAAACCTCCGACATATGGCAGCCATTTCGCATAAGGTCTATAGAGAGTCATGGAAGGAGGGGAGGTTTGGTGAATGAGCAAAACACAGGTTGTAAGAAAAAAGAAATTACGGCATCTTCGCACTAGTGGTGCCAAGTCTGAAAGAACAGCTCAGCTGGGGGGGGGGCCTTCCCGGTGTTATTTATTTATTAATTAATTAATTTATTTATTTATTTACTTATTTATTTCGTTATTTATTTATTTGTTTATTTACTTATTTCCATTTCTTTCGTTCTTTCTATCTCTCTATTCGTTCTGTTTCTCGCTCTTTCTATCTTTAATTCTCTTTCTTCCCTTTCGTTCTCATTCTCTATATTGCTATGTTTGTCTCTATCTCTCTTTCTCTGCTTCTTTCTCCACCTTTTTCTCTTTCTCTTTTGGTTTTGCTTTCTGTTTCTTAAATCTCCTTTCCATGTCCGTTTTTTTTTCTTTCTCTCTGTTTTCTGTCTTTCTCTGTCTTATTTTTATGCTTTATTCCCGTTATTTATCACTATTTTTCTCTTGCTCTTCCATTCTGCCGCTTTCATTCTGTCTATCTTTTTTCTCTCTATTTGACTTTTTCTTTTCCTATCTCACTTTCTTCCTATCTCTTTGTGTTTTTCTCTGCCCTCTTTCGCATGTTTCACGTGCTCCACTTCACCGAGCTGTTTTAGTTTTACTCTCGCGCCCTCTGTACTCGCTAGTGAGGCTTGCCAAATTATCGTGGCGTATTTATCGTCGCCCAATTATCGTGGCGTCGTTTACTCCGGACACCATTGTTTTTACGGCCATCAGAAAATACTCCGCTATTAATAAAACTGATCTGATGCCAACCTAAGCGCCATTTCTGATATTGCCTCTCACATTAGGGTCATTTCCCGCCATACGTCCCGGCCATTTTGGCGACCATCTGAAATGTATTAAAAAAAATCGTGCTGATTCTCTGCATTGAAAACGGGGAATTGCTAAAATATTTCGCAGAGAAAAAAAATTTTGGGTCAAGTGGGTGTCTTTCGAATTTCTCAGAATGTCGTGTTGGTGATGTTTGCGCGAAAATTTATTCTAAGAGTTAAGCTTCTTGTTTCTAGACCAAATTTGGTTTACATATTAAGCAAATGCGTTTGTGTAAGGTGTTTAAAGCTCAATAATATTAGCGGAATATTTGTGCCATATACGCCTCCAAGAATTTAGCCAAAATGTTCTATGTTTCCATGTTTTTTCATTGCAATACTGCCCCTTGTACGAATATATGAGTCATAAATACTAAGTCTATGGAAAGTTTATTTAGCGGAAAAATCTTCTCAAACCCTTCACGTTTATAAAGATTACGAGAAAAAATCGCGAATTTCAGAAAATTGTCATTTTTGTCCACATTGAGACGTAATTTTCACCCCGTGGTGCTCCAACTAAAAATCAGCTTTATACGTCAATCGAAAGCAAATGAACAGTTCTTATATCGCAAGTTTTATGATTAGAATTTTTGATTTAAGGAAGACGATAATTTTTGAAGTTACCTTATTGACGACAATAGGGAACTTCAACCAGGAAGCTGTCGTATGAGCAAATGGGAAGATAGCCATCTTACACTTACACTAATATGATTCCGCTTCAAACACCCTGCACAAACGCCTTTGCTTAATATGTAAACCAAATTTGGTGCAGAAATAAGAAACTTAACTCTTAGAATAAATTTTCTCACAAAGATCACCCAGACGACACACTGGGAAATTCGTACCTTCGTAATTCGAAAGGCACCCACGTGACAAAATTTTTTTTTGCTTTCCGTAATATTCTAGAAAGTCACTGTTATCAATGCCGCAAATCATCACGATTTTTTGCGAATGCATTTGAAATGGTCGCCAGTATGGTTGGGACGTTTGGCTCGGAATGACCCAATAGGAATGTTCTACGTCATACATCCCCTGCTTAGGAAGAAAACATGGAGCTAAGGCTGTGAGGACGCTTGGGAGATTCATTGTAGTGTTTACTTACAGCGCAGCAATATTGAGGAAACAGTAAACTAAAGTTTCTGAAATACATAACATGCCGCAGGTGGGAGCGACACCCACATTTTCTTCATTGCTGGCGCGTCATTGCTGGTGCATCTTTTTGCTAAGTAACGTACATTGCATGCAGCGTTAGCTAATGGCGCTTCCGACTAACTTTTGTATTGTCGGTACCAACGTCGCTGGCATGGCTGTCCAGTCTATGCTCTCAGAGACACCCGGCATATTGAGGCGAAAGCCACAGACAGCTTTGAAACGCGAAATGTGTCCTCTGGCGTCAGCACCAACGGTTCAAAAAGTCACGTGAGAAACGATAACATCATGATGACGGACGCCACGTATCACAAGCATTGGTGATGTCATTATGACGTCACTACACTTGACATATCATTACGAATGAATGAAGAAAGAGCATGGGCTCGTTTTCTTCAATATGAACAACCTAATGAAACTAACAGACAATGAAGCCAAGAAAATTTTAGGGGCAATATCCGCGGTCTTTAACTGTAGTGGGGTAATTATGATATGAACGTAAAGATATTAAAGTTGAAAGAGTACAACTTGTCCTTGGTACGAACTTTCCGAAGGTTCTAGGTTCCGTCAAAAGGGACTTTCTGGAAAGAGGATTTTGTGGCAGATTGTATGGTCGGCTGTGGTTCGAAATTCCGTGTCACCTCTTTGTCGTGTGCAAAAGAAATTCGACGGTCACCCACCTTGATGAAGTGGAATGGCTGCTCAGTTTTTAAATCATTTTCTCTCTCTGTGCCGCAATATTGTCAGCGCTGACGTAAGAAAAACACATTCGCTTTCCCTTCACTGACGCGCGGCTTGTTTTTCCTAAGTGTTTATTTTTTCTTCAAACATGCATTTATAGCACTCGTGGAAATGGGCCTTTCGTACGTGCCATTTGGCTATATCTCATCAAAAAAGAGCTGAAAAAGAGCACGAGTACCAAGAAACTCCTCATTGCATTAGCGATCAGTTCTCACTTGACACTGTGTCGACAGGGAGGCGCAAAGCCGGAAATCATTCAGCGTTATCACTGAATAGAAACCGTCTACGATTCCATTTTCTTTTCTTTCTTTCTTTTTTTTTTTGTCACGCAGCGCACACTTCAAAGACACCGGGAAACCAGCGATTGATTTTGTCCGGGTGCAACATGAAGGAAATGAGGCTGCAGTGGTTCACTAATATATGCGCCAAAAACTCTAATTAGCGAACGTAGTTACTGATACAGTGCGGAAGACAAGTATGAGCGTGCGAGCCTGTTTTAAATGCGGGGGGATTTCTTAACGAACCTAAGGCACATTTACCGTTTCTATCTATCTATCTATCTATCTATCTATCTATCTATCTATCTATCTATCTATCTATCTATCTATCTATCTATCTATCTATCTATCTATCTATCTATCTATCTATCTATCTATCTATCTATCCGCCTACGTCAGGGTGCTCTCATGGTCGTCTCCTGAACATAACACATATCAAATTTGCGTCCGAGGGCATTAATGTATGACGAACACGATGAATATGAACAGCGCGAGACACTTGTGTGGCAAATACGCGCATACCTCAGCCCACGGTAAGCACAGGTGATTGACAGTTTCTGTTAAACCAGGAACGGCGACGACGGTGGTGGTATCAAGTTTTATTAAATGCAAAGCATTTCTTTTCGTACTGCAAACACTTTAAGCGTTTCTATCTATCTATCTATCTAGCCGCCTACGCCTGGATGCTCTTGAGAACATCTCCTTAATTTGAGGTCGACCAAAGTTAGTATGGGAGGGTAAAAGGATTTTACGAATATGTCTCACTGGTCGTGACTATAGTAACGTGAAAATCCCGTCGTGTACGTCGTCAAACTCCTTTCTCCAGACACGTGTGGCTCATACCCGTATACCACGGGCCGCGCTATGGTGTATGCGCCACTGGTGTTTGACAATTTATACCTACCCAGGAACGGCGGCGACAGACATTGGTAATTTAAATGCGAGAGCCTTAAGAAAAACTGACATCGATGGCGTTAACCCGACGAATGCAAATAATATAAATCAGAGTCCCAGTAGGAATCGAACCCAAGCATTCTGCGTGGCAATCGAGTATTCTGCCACAGAGCCACGCCAGGTCTCGAAACTGCTTTGGAAAAAGACCCTATGCAGGCGTAACGTTGGTGAAACGTCAGTTGTGGTTGCAGTGCTGGCTATCTAATTTTAAAAACGTTACATATGTACTGCTATGATGCAGGAGTCATGTCGGGTTAACGTCAATTGTATACTTAAGCGCCATCCATGGTAGCTGGTTTACGCAGCATTATCCAGGGCTACCAACCTTGCAAGCACAAGCGCTACAGATCAGCTTGCGGCTTCTGGTTTTGGCAATACCCATGTTTCTGTTGGCATCTTTACACAGCTGTAAACAACTGGTTATATGAAACATATGGGACTGTTCAACAGATGTCTGTGCGTGCAACATTTGTACATATCTCTAGCGTCGTTTCGTAACGTTTGTAACGTTTCGTCACCTGTTTGTTCGAGGTGTCTGTACGTCTCCCCATCGTCTATGTCGTTCTTCTTATCAACGCTCCGTATACTCGCGACCGGAAACTCTTCGGGTAGATCGTCGTCGCCATTAAAGTTTTTGTGGTGTTTTTTTTTTTTTTCACTCGGATTTCCGCCACGGAGTTATCGGCCGGCGGCTGCTCTTGGGCGCGGCGGTGGCCTGGCTATCTTTAGCACAGGTGGCGCGAAGCTGATGTGGTTGCTATAGCAACGGTACAGCAGGCGGTTTTGTTAACGGACGTCTTATTGCCCGGTTTAACAGCTTCGCTGTTAAAAAGACAAGAACCACCAGAGAACATGCAAGCTGTTCACTGGAACAGATCTATTAGAAAAAAAAATGCCCCCCACCTCCCCGAAGGGAATCGTGAGGAAATGCGAATGCATTTCGCGCGCGCTTCACTCCATTTATATATGGTGGTTGTGGTTCGAAGAAGGAAAAGGCGCCTAATTTCTGCAGCCCGGTCGGGAGTACGGCGCAGCGCCTGTTTTTTTTCTCTCTTTTTTTTGTTTTTTTTTATTTTTTTTAATTTTTTTTAATTATATATATATATATATATATATATATATATATATATATATATATATATATATATATATATATATATATATATCATTGGCATCATTGTCTGTTAGTTCTCATTAATGATGTGTTTAACAAAGCAAACGAGCCCTTAAGTTCACACTTCTTTCCTTCGTTCATACCGAGGGTCTCGTTGTGCCAGACTTGTTGCCTTCAGGGGGTATGCGAGGGATTATTAGTCAGCTGCCAGCTCGTAATAAGATCACGGGCTACGTGACGCCTACAGGCAAAAAGAGTGTTCCACACTCGCCGTAATGGCAACAGGCGGCGCTGACTGACGCTCCCACGTTTAAAATGTACATATATACCCCATAAAGTGGACGGAGGGATGACCGCCACCGTAGCTCAGTGGTAGAGCATCGGACGCGTTATTCGAAGGTCGCAGGTTCGGATCCTGCCGGTGGCAAGTTATCTTTTCGTCCACTTTTCTTTCTTCACATTTACATTACAATTACTTCTAATAACGTCCCCTATACTTTCCTTGGCATCATTGTCTGTTAGTTCTCATTAATGACGTGTTTAACAAAGCAAACGAGCCCTTAAGTTCACACTTCTTTCCTTCATATATATATATATATATATATATATATAAGTGCGAGCGAGCGGACGGGAGAGTGGGGCGCAGGGAGGAGAGAGAGCGAACGGCGAGAGAAGGAGCGGCGAAGCACTGCACCTACCCTCTCCTACACTGTCTCCACACACGCGGGAGCTCCGCCGAGCTCCCGCGATGCGAGCACCCTCACACACCAGAGCGCGCTCCTCCTCTCCACTCACTCTCCGCTACTCCGCCCGCACCACCTGCTCCGGTTGTTAGGGGCGAGGATAAGCGCGCGCGCCCGCAGCTGTTACCATGGGAGAGGGAGTGAGAGCGGAGAGATGCGGACACCGACGCCTGACATAGCCCGACTAAGAAATGCATTCGCATTTAAAATTACATAGGAAAGTATTGAGTTGTCTTTTTTTTGTCTAGAATATGAGTGACACGTGTCTACGAAGAAACTTTTTAAACGCTTTCTACCGTTGTGTTTGCTGGTGTCGTTCATTTTGTCCTTTCTTGTTATATTGACTCTGCAAATTCGTACGCGAAGATCGCCATGGTGATTGACGGAATGCTTTTGTGCCCCGTCTTCTTTGAAAGTGACATTTTGCCACAACTTATTACGGGTACGGAAGCAGTCATTTAGCATCATTTTCAGTTTTCTTACTAAGCCAAAATACATGGCGCTCACATGCGGACAGAGGGCGGCACGTGTTAGGAGCGATAAATTACGCACTGTAATCTGTCGATCATATGTCTTGTGTTTGTGTGTGTGTGTGCGTGTGTGTGCGTGCGTGCGTGAGTGCGTGTGCGCGCGTCCGTGTGTGTGCGTGCAACAAGAACATGCCCGACCAATAGAGTGCAAATAATTTTCTGCCTGAATTCCACCGTGGAAGGTGCGCTAAATGTAAAAAGTTGCCGTACGTGAGATCACCAGTTGTAGAACTGGTAACACGGGTATTGGCGTAGCACTCAACGTATGC
>JALIZH010020191.1:0-15763 GCA_030522465.1 Rhipicephalus appendiculatus
CTCCTACCGTCGCCTTGTTCACACACACACACACACACACACACACACACACACACACACACACACACACACACACACACACACACACACATATATATATATATATATATATATATATATATATATATATATATATACTGCAATTTTGAGCCGTAATTATGGTGCAAATAAAAGCACCAAACTACGTACTGTATACAGAACGACTCCATAGTCCAGCATCAGGCCCCTTCGCCTAGGCTGCATGACATACTTGTTTTTTAGGATGGTTAACGCAATTTAAAAATGCAATCCTGCCTAAATTGTGAAAAGAATGCACAGCAGTTCAAGGTCTTCTTTATTTCCACCTGGATTTAATCACAGGTTCTGGCCAGTTGTCGGTCGCTTTAATTAAGAAATTGTTATTAAGAGCTGAACGAGGTGGTTGGTGTCCATAATGAATTTCGTACATTTGTCATCAGTAGGACAACAGAGAGCGTCTTGTGTGTGTCAACGGCCGACTTTTGTGGGCTTCACCTGTCCGTCGTCCTACTCCTGTGCCTTCCACGAAATTAATTGGGAAAGGTCGACAGCTGGGCTAGTTGGTATGGTTCCATATTTTTAAAAGCAGGGCAACCGAGAGGACAAGGAAGAGGACAAGAAGTGGAAACAACGAACGCTTACTCGCAACTGGCAGGTTTATCAGAAGAAGCATAAAAACGTCACAGTTTCACCGCTAGGGCGAAGCAATGAATGCGATAGCAAGATATAGGTTTGTCACGCGAAGAACGACAAGCAGCTCGATACTTGCAACGTGCCGCCGCAGCACAAAGAAAGACGCTCGAAAAGGACGCATAGGTATACACAGGACAAGCGTGAACTAACAACTGTCGCAGTTGTTACGTGTTTGTATTTGAGCAACGCGCTGCGAGTGTCCACAATGAAGAAGCCAATGCTGTTGTTGTTGTTGCCTCTGACATCGCTCATACGCACTCAGGAAGATTGGCCAAGGATTGATTATATTATTATATGACTTTTCGACGCTGTTTGACACTTCTTTTTCTTTTAAACTACGGCACATGGAATGGCCCCTCTACGTCTCCTGCCACGCGGTGGCGTCTGACGCCAAGTGTGCCCTGTGTTCTTTTTAAAGACGATAGTCTTTTTTCGGATACATAAACGCAAAAATTTTGGTTTGTCTGTCTGTCTATCTGACTGTCCGTGACCCGATTCAGCTAGCTACAGGGCCAAAGTTTACCTAATTTCTGAACGCCCAGCCATCTTGAACTGGTATTTGTTTTCATACTTGGGAACATATTCGATCAAAAAGCAAATACTACGCATACCTGAGGCCCAACATTAACATGTAAGTATCACGTCCTGTGTTCTTTTATTAGAAAATACACAGATACGTAATTCTAAAGACCATAGTGTCTTTTAGGCTGTGCTCAAAATGTGAAGCTGTGCATTAACTGCGACGCTTTGCACGAAAAACCGCTTTGCCGACGATAAAGTCCAGCCGCTGGCAGTGGCCCTTGGTTCAGCACAAGCTCATGTTTTTCGATGGCGTCCCTATCTCGCGCAGCGCCGCCTCTATTTTATCAATGCCAGCCAGATGCGGCCAATTCAACGTAGAGTAGGCGCTGTCTGAGGCAAGGCAAAACATAGGAGTACGGCCGGCACAGGACTATCGTCTTTCGACGACATTTGCAGCGAAGCACGCAGATACGCGGCCAATTTTTTTTCCTTCTACATCATGAGTGCTACAGAAGGGAGCCACTTTTTAGTGCGCATCTCAAGTGCAGTTTTCAATTTGAAAGAAACTGTAAAAGCGTTGCGTGATAGAAAACACGCTCAAGCTGTTCCGAGATCTGCGTACCGCGAGCGGCAAATGGTGCATATGATTAGCTCGCCGTTATATCGCTGGCACGAGCATGGCGTGTGGCTGTGTTGGCTAGCGCAGCAGGCTGCGGAGCGAGGGGTGGCTGGTTCGAATACCCGGTCAGGTGGTTTAGAATTTTTTTCTACTGATTTATTTTTCTTTATGCATTTTTATATATACACATACATATACATATCCGTGACATGACGGCGTCGACAGACGGCGATGGCGAAAATCAGCCGAGAGTGTCCATATAATTGCTATCAGAATAAAAAAAACATAAAAAGAATTGACCCAAACCAACTGCGCAATTGCCGGCACGTACGAATCTTGCCAATATGCGCAAAGGCAAAAAAAAGGAATAAAATACGAAAACAGAAAACTACGATGCGAAAACAGTTTTAACGTCTTAAATCCTGATAGGTAGCAACTGGGTATGACGGCAAAAAACAAAAGACAAAAGCCAAAGAGCATCTATCTACCCCGCCTCCAAAAAACTGATTTCGGTCGCGATAAGGTGACTGAAGGAGAGCTGATGCCACTCTCCCCAGCTTTCTTAAGGAAAAGTGCTTCCATAACTTCGCGCTCCGCATCATCCCTGTACCTAAACATAACTGTAGTTTTATGGAAAAGAGGCGTAAACTTCCAAACGTTACAGTGCGAAGCTAAATGTGACCCAGAATTGGCAGTGAAATTATTGTTTTGCTCTCTAAGGCGGGTGTTTCGGCAGCGGGCCGTCTGCCCGATGTAAACTTGCCCGCAGGTCCCTGGGATATTGTAGACAACACCGGAAGCGGATGGCACAAATTGATTATGTTGTTTCGTGCTACATTCCCCTATCCGTGAGGTGGGTTTTTTTTTCAAGTTTATTGTGAACGGAAGCGCAAATCATTTCAAGTTTGTTAGCCCTATCGGAAAACCCAGTGGCACTGTCCCAGCGCCATACCTGATTAAGGGACCAGTGTGGCGCTGGATACCGGGACACTGGCACACTGCACGGGCACACTGGACGCTGGCGCGCTGCACACTGGGACACGCGTTATGGGCCAAAATCCGGCTTTTAAATTGTTTTTAAAAATTTTCGTTATGCCCACATCGTAATTAAGGCTGAAACACGAGCACTGGGACAATAAAAAAAACAAAAAAAATTTAAAAAGCGAGCGCGCGGGATTCGAACCTGCTACCTTGACGAACTACTCATTGTTAGCCCGACACGCTACCCACTACGCCACATCCTAAAGACAAGCTTCGGGTTATTTTTTCTTCATGTTATAGCTAGTTCCGGTATCCAATAGCAATGTTTTCTCACTTAGAAACGCAGATTTTTGTCTCTTCGTGCTCGCGCCAACCTGACAGGAGATTGTTTGTTTGTTTGTTATGGGCTGCCTTGAACCAGAACGTCTACCTGGCACGTTTTGCACCAAAACTTATGAGCGTAACCGCAGATGCGTTGCGGCAATCGCACTGTCTCGCTAAGCGGTTAGTCATACCTACGTAGCAAACATCGTGCATCTGAACTGCTCACTGAACACTGTACTTTTCGTCACCCGTTTGAACATATTTTATGTCCCCTTGTTTACGTTCCGCTTACTAGATCTGCAGTAGTTCACTCTAGCCGAAACGAGCATTAGGCTTAGGGCTGCACTTCGTGAGCGACGGTCGCTGTGAAAATCGTGGATATATATTTCATTACAAACAGTCTAATAACCGCTAAAATGTAGTTTCGATCATAATTGACCCAAGCGAGGTCATATTTGCACCTTCGATTTCACAAATCAGAAGCTAAAAACACCGAGATTGGGCGTTGCAGCGGCTAACTGCTGCCGGTGACGTGCGGCTTTCTCGAGCGGGAACGACTGACTGCTAGAGCAGGTTGATCTTGATTATCAGAGTAATACTGCTGCCATATTGTGTTGCGAATGGTGAGTTCTTTCGATGTGGTTTATAAACTATATTGACGACACTCGAGCACACTTCAAGGAAAGCTCACGCGCGCTCGACAGATGATTGCTTTAGCCTACAAGCACATCCGGGGCCTAACTGAAAGTAAAGCTATATATGTGTAGCACACAGGACAGACCATTTTGAAAATATTTGGTAAATTTTACGCTTGACATCTTGCGATCCAATATAAAGTCTTATAGAAAGTCCATCAAGCGCGCCCAGTTTCTTCCAATGTGCCGCCAGTTTTCCCAGTGTGCGGGCAGATACTGTACAGCGTGACCAGTGCCTCCCAGCGCGCTGTAAGACACTGGGCGACGCTGCACAGTGTGTCCCAGTGCGTTTCAGCGCACTGGGCGACACTGGCCACGCTGTACAGTGCGTCCCATTGTCTCCCAGCGCGCTGGAGTACACTGGGCCACACTGTACTGCGTTTCCAGTGTCACCCAGCGCGCTGAAACGAACTGGGAGACACTGGAAACGCTGTTTTTCGATAGGGAGGGGCGCTAAAAAACAGCTGTACGCCGTAGCGGGCACCAATTTTTTTTGACAACGGGAGCGCTTGCACGCATAGGAAAGGAGAGCGACATTTGTTTTTGTTTTGTTTTCATCCGTATGTTGTTATACAAGAGAGAGAGAGAGATAATTTATTGGAAGGCAGAGAGTTCGGCCTGAGCTAGTGCGCTCTAGCCTGCTACTCTGCACAGGGGATAAGGGAGAGGGGAGAAAAAAGAGTGATGAGGGGGTGATGATGGAGAAAGAAAAAAGTTGTGCGTACATGCAAAAACCACGTAACACAATGGCTTCGTTTTAACCTGCTTCAAAAGCTTTTCACATTGGGCAACCAAGGTCTGATGCGGGAAGGCGGAAGCCAACAGTGTAACTGAAGGGAGAAGCTAGTGCTAATGAGGTGCCTACATGATTTAGCGAATGCTGAACGGAAGCAAGAAAGCGCAATGCCATCTTTGTTTTAGAATGTGATGACTTGTAACTTAAAAGTGGTTTTGTTTATCTGAGGCCGGACATCCAACACGTGTTACCATGTGAAAATTCTAATTGAAGATTCAGAAGCTGTAGGCGTTGGTCTTCAGGAAGTTCAAACGCGAAGGTGAGACCAAAGCTAACTTCCTTGAAAACCTTCAGAATATCTACAGCAAGCCTTCAAAAAAAAAAACATAGTGTACAAACGGAAGATTCGTTCGCTCAAGCCATTCAAATTAAGTTCCATCATCTTGTTAAATTTACTCAGATAGATGTCACACAACATGGGAGCAACCCTAGAGCCTATATAGACCCCCGATGTTCGTTGTGTCCACTTCTTATCGTCTTCTTGTCCTGTCGGTAGCGCTGCTTTAAATAGTATGTAATTGGGAAATATTTGCATGTTTTTCAGTGCCAGCATAAGCTATTTCAATAAATAAGCTGCCCAGAGCATCCAGCTAATGTTGTTTTGCTGTGCAGTTGGGGTTGTGGTTGTGCTAGATGACCTTTTAGGTGCAAAGCTCTCTAAGAGTTCGGCTTGTCAGTATCTACTGTCGTCTCGGTGTGTCATGTAGTCGCGGTCCATCATGAAGCTAACGTGACGTGATGATGACATCCTATAAATGCATCATGACGACACAAGGTCGACAAGAAAAAAAATTTTCTTGTCTGTCTTTTCAGCAGCGGGGAGATAATTAGCTTGAGCGGGAGGAACGTCGCCGCTCTCATTGCACGGCAGCGGTCCGGGCGCTCATCGCGGCGCTGCACAGGAGAGAGAATGAGGCGCGCGCGCTCCGTCATTTTCATACCGCGGAACTACCGTGGCGCCCCCCAGCGGAGTATGCAGCTGTCACACCACCTGTCGTGCGCGCCGCTCTGTACAGGATCCCTAGAGGAAAGGACGGGGTGGACCGTAGGAGAGGAGAGAGAGGGGGGAGGGGACGTGCATGCGCTGTGGGGGGGTGTGGGACGCGGGAGCCGCTCCGTAGAATACAGGATTCCTAGAGGAGAGAGGGGGGAAAGAACGCGCATGCGCTGTGGGGATGTGGGACGCCGGAGCTGCTCCGTAGAGTAGAGGATTCCTGGAGGAGAGAGAGGACGCGCATGCGCTGTGGGACGCGGGCGCCGCTCCGTAGAGTAGATGATTCCTAGAGGAGAGAAAGGGGGGTGAGCGTAGGAAAGGATAGGGGAGGGGACGCGCATGCGCTGTGGGACGCTCCGCAGAGTAGAGGCTTCCTAGAGGAGAGAAAGGGGGGTGAGCGTAGGAGAGAGAGGGGGGAGGGGACGCGCTGTGGGACGCGGAAAGGAGGGACAGACTAAGCCCCCTCCAAACAGATGCAAGCAATATCAAGGAATGGGGTCAACCTGGGCGACAGACACCACCTGCCTAGCCATTGCTAAGCAGCCTCTCTGTGCTCTTGGCCATGACTCAAGGAATGGGGTCAACCTGGGCGACAGACACCACTTGCCTAGCCATTACTAAGGAGCCTCTCTGTGCTCTCGGCCATGACTCTGATGATAGTAGTAGGGTTGATGGCCTTCATATTACTACAGTGTTCTGGTTCGAATAATGGGTGCTTCCCTACTTCATGAAAGTGGCCGGACGCGGGACGGGGGGACGTGGGACGCGGGAGGGACGGACAGAGCCACGAGCATAAGATGCTTCGCATCTAAAAATTGTGATGTGACCATGACATGGTGAAGCACCTTGGAGTCTCAGGTTGTTGGCGTCTGATGTCATCACGGTGTGTCATGTAGTCATGGTCCATCATAAAAACGGGTATGTGCTACGAAAATTGGATAATTTGCACTACTTGACAGCAGTCCACAAAAAAAAAGAAGGAGGAATAGTTAACCCAACAAATAGCAGACGGCGTTAGTAGCCTTTCCTGTCATAGAAAACTAAAACCGGGCACGTAGGGAAGAAGACGAAAAGGGCCGCTTGCTTCGCCCCTCCCCAGGTTTCACGTTAGTGGAGCTGAAGCGCACTTCCCTACATGATTCGCTGTTCCCCAGTCTTTTCTTGTTTATACATACACTACATAATAAACATCTACCTTCAAAGTCAAGTGCAGCTTCAGATAGATTGTAACTGTTCAGAAAAAGAAGTGAAATAAAGGTGGCGAATGCAAGGCATTAACTTTAGGACTGGACGCCTCAATGTACCACGAGAAGCTTCTGCTGTGTAGATTTTGATATCATAATTTACAATTTTGAGGACCTCATCCACGACCTTGTGCAGGTTGATCTCGAGCAGAAAACCAGAAGGGCCAGTGGTTTCTGCTACACAAGAAGGAAAGGCACTGTGGGGTTTTTAAAACCTGCGGCAGCAGTGCATTACCGGTGCACCATGTTGCTGTTTCATCATAGAGAAAGGTGACCACCGCCAGAGTAACTTCATGTTTTGCAACGTGAGTGCCTGAATGGTTTTGTTTTTTTGTCCTACGAAGTGAAGAAATACTGCCTAAGGTTCAGCCAGGGTGGTTAGACGGAATAGGGGTGACAAGTGTGGAGACCTCCCTGGACAGCTAGTGTCGTCTTTTGCATGGGTGCTGTTAGTGGCCCCAAGTGCTGCCGCTATTCAGCAGTAGCCAAATGGCTGTGGCTAGCCCCGCAGATTACTGTAGTTTCGTCACCTCGGTAAATGTACAGATCCATTCGGGCGAATGAGCTCTGTTACTTTTTTCTACAGCTGCCAACATTTTGCATAATGCTTGATTTTTGTTCCAGACGTGAGAGCGCATAGATGTCCGTCATAGACTAAGTGTTGTAATTTTACTAGCGGGAGTCCCTGCATCCAAGCATGGGCTTGTTATTATAAGCGCCTCTGTTGGGTCAGCATGACCATTTTAAAAATGTACGGCAAAAAACTAGGGTTGCCGTTGCATCATGAATGCTACGTATTCCATTGATGACATCTAATGAATCTGGTGTAGTGGAATATTGGCTTATTCACAAGGTTGGAAAAAAACTTCTGCCATAAATATTGTCACGTGGTCGTGACGTCGACGAAGGCAGCAGTCGGTAGGTCTAAGATGAAACTGTTTATGAGGCCGAACTTGTGGCCGGTAAACGGAAAGTCAGATCAGAGCAATACACACTGGCACTGATAGCGGCGAACTGAGCGTCGGCCGTCGATCAACTGAACTGCGTTAGAACGCGCCGGCTTTTATAACTCACGCGTCGAACATTCTAGCCTTATCACTAGTCGTCGCGCACGCTCTGGAATAATCTTGAGGGTTAGCGTCTTGCGTGCAATCTTAACAGAACGATCTACTACAACCGAGAAGCTTCAGGAACACTAAGACGCGGTCTGCGCCGAGTACTGCTGATAGTCTTTGTGGGCGGAAACCGAATACAGTAAAAGAAACGCGCGTGGCATTGTAATCCTCTGAAAAGGCATCGTCCCGATGCTTAGAACAGAACACATGGGAAAATACATGCAACAATAAATAACGACAAAAAAAATCAACAGAGTTCAATGAAAAAAAAAGTACAGTCCTTAGGTTCACTACCACGCGTAAAACGGCTTGAGGCGCACGACATGAACGACTTCCAGTCGCGCACGGCGCCGTTGAGAGTTCGAAATGCCGTCGCGGACAACCTCGTCGTCGAGTGTGAGGAGACGTCGAAGCACCTTATACGGTCCGAAGTATCGTAGCAGAAGTTTTTCACTAAGTCCAAGTAAAGTTGGGTTCTTTACCCGCGGTCCAAGGACCCGCGATTCAGCCAGAGGCTGATAACCAGGCTGGTGAATTCCGCACTCGAAGTGCCCCGTCGGAGACGGTCTTTGCGACGACTTGGGAGCAGAGGCTTGAAGATTTGCGAAAGCTTTTTAATGTACAGTAGTGGTTACAAAAGAGAAGAAAACTTATTTACAAGTATTTACACAATCTGGTCGGCTACATACGACATCGTCACCTCGGGAGACCCGAGCACTGCCTAGCAGTGTCGCCGCTCAAACCAGACTGAGCCTTTTTTCTCCCCGATCCGTCGATGGGGGTACGGCTCCCAAACTTGCCTTGCCCAAACAAAGGGCGCACGCCACTTCCGACGATGCTGCCCACACTCGCCCAGGTCAAGTTCCTTACCGGGGCGTGGCCACCACACCTAACCGGTGACACCTTCCCTGACGTGAGAAGGTGACGGGTCCCACGCTCGTACGACCGGGCGCATCAAAAGGTTCCGCCGCCGAACTTGTCGCTAAATTAGCAGGACGGGTTGCCGTTCCTGGTTTCGCCCTGGTCTGCGTATTCTTAGCGTCCAAGCCATTACACCCGCGGGGGCAAGTCTCAGCCAAGAAGGGGGTGACTCACAACTTGCCGTCCTGTCGTGGTGGCATTGTTCGTTCGCACCGACGCCAACAGCCTCCCCCGACTAGCTGGTTTCCCCAAACCTTACAGTCCACATCGTCGTATCGGCGTCCACACCCAAACGCGGTCGCCGGGCTGGTATTCCACGAAGCGTCACTGAAGATTGTACCGGCGGCTGTCGGTCGTCTGCTGATTCTTGATTCGCAGGCGGGCGAGTTGTCGGGCTTCTTCGGCGCGCTGTAGGTAGGCGGTGACGTCGATGTTCTCCTCGTCGGTGACGTTTGGTAACATGGCGTCAAGCGTCGTTGCCGGGCTCCGCCCGTAGACCAACTTGTATGGCGTCATCTGCGTCGTTTCTTCAACGGCCGTGTTGTACGCGAAGGTCACGTACGGAAGGATAGCGTCCCACGTCTTGTGCTCGATGTCGACGTACATGGCCAGCATGTCGGCGACAGTCTTCTTGAGACGCTCGGTGAGGCCATTGGTCTGTGGGTGGTAGGCGGTGGTCCGGCGGTGAGTTGTTTGGCTGTACCTCGGGATCGCCTGCGTTAGGTCCGCTGTAAAGGCCGTACCTCTGTCGGTAATGAGGACCTCTGGGGCGCCATGACGCAGTACGATGTTCTCGAAAAAGAACTTTGCTACCTCGGCGGCACTGCCCTTGGGCACCGCCCTGGTCTCGGCGTAGCGGGTGAGGTAGTCCGTTGCTACGACGATCCATTTGTTTCCGAAATTCGACGTCGGGAAGGGCCCCAGTAAGTCCATGCCGATTTGCTGGAACGGTCGGCGAGGTGGCTGGATGGGTTGCAGAAGTCCGGCTGGCCTAGTGGGCGGTGTCTTCTCCGCCGACAGTCTCGGCACGTCCTTACGTAGCGGGCGACGTCGGTGGCAAGGCGCGGCCAGAAGTACTTTTCCTGTACTCTTGCGAGCGTGCGGGAAAGTCCAAGGTGTCCAGCCGTCGGGTCGTCGTGTAGTGCCTGGAGGACTTCAGGTCGCATTGTTGCAGGCACTACGATAAGGTAGTCGGCTCGAAGTGGCGAAAAATTCTAATTTATAAGAACACCGTGTCGCAAGAAAAACGACGTGAGTGCTCGCTTGAATGCCTTTGGAACAATGGCGGTCTTGCCTTCGACGTACTCCACAAGGATCACTGTCGTTCGGCGAAGTCGTCACTTATGGTTCCCAAGAAGTCATCCTCCTGGTCATCCAGCGGCGGCGGGTCGACGGGGGCGCGAGACAAGCAGTCGGCGACAGTGTTTTCGTCCGGACTTGTAAACGAAGGTAACGTCGAATTCTTGAAGTCTGAGACTTCATCTTGCGAGAGGACCGGAAGGGTTCTTCACGTTAGCTAGCCAACACAAGGCGTCGTGGTCGCTCACAACTTTGAAGGGCCTGCCGTAGAGGTAGGGGCGAAACTTTGACGTTGCCCAGATGATGGCAAGGCACTCCTTTTCTGTTGTGGAGTAGTTGGCTTCCGCCTTGGATAGCGGCCGGCTAGCATAACTGATAACCCTTTCCACGCCGGCAGTTCTCTGGACAAAAACGGCGACGAGTCCTACGCTGCTTGCGTCGGTGTGGATTTCCGTGTCGGCGTGTTCGTCGAAATGCGAAATGCGCGAAATGGAGGCGTCTGCAGGCGTCGTTTCAATTCTTGAAATGCTTCAACTTGCGCCGCTCTCCACTTGAATTCCACGTTGTTTTTTGTGAGCTGAGTTATTGGCTCGGCGATGAGTGAAAATTCCTTGACGAAGCGTCTGTAATAGGCGCACAAGCCGAGAAATCGGCGTACGGCCTTCGTGTCGGTGGGCGGCGGGAAGGCAGCGTTTTCCGCAGTTTGGGGCAAACTCCAGACTTGCTGTTGACGTGACCCAAGAACAGAAGTTCCTGGTATGCGAAGCGGCACTTTTCTGGCTTCAGGGTGAGTCCAGAGGTCTTGATTGCTTGAAGTACAGCTTCAAGGCGCCGGAGATGTTCGTCGAAGTTTGAAGAAAACACAACGACGTCGTCCAAGTACACAAGGCAGATCTGCCACTTCAAGCCGGCCAGTACAGTGTCCATAACACGTTCGAACATCGCAGGCGCCAGGCAAAGACCGAAGGGCATGACTTTGAACTCGAAGAGGCCGTCTGGTGTGATAAAGGCAGTCTTCTCTCGGTCTCTCTCGTCGACCGCGATTTGCAAATAGCCGCTCTTGAGGTCAATCGACGAAAAATACTTCGCGTTGTGGAGTCGGTCCAGGGCGTCGTCGATACGTCGGAGAGAATACACGTCCTTCGTGATTTTGTTCAGGCGGCGATAATCAACGCAGAAACGGAGGGTTCCGTCCTTCTTCTTCACTAACACCACGGGGGACGCCCAAGGACTCTTTGAAGGCTGGATGATGTCGTCGCGTAGCATTACGTCGACTTGCTGCTTTACGGCCTCGCGTTCTCGAGTTGAAACTCGGTACGGGCTCTGGCCGAGTGGTCTCGCATTTTTCTCTGTTATGATGCGATGTTTTGCGACTGGGGTCTGTCGAATTCTTGACGACGACGAGAAGCAGTCCTTGAATTGCAAGCGCAGACTTTTCAGCTGGTCTTGCTTGTGCTTCAGGAGGCTCGCGTTGACATCGAAATCTGGTTCGGGACCTCGATTCGTCGAAGCAGGTTCGGCAGCATCGAAGAGGGCGAAAGCATTGCTGGCGGCCACGCGTTCGTCGATGTAGGCGACCGTCGTACCAATGTTTAGGTGCCTATATTCGTGGCTGAAGTTTGTCAGCGCTACCTTTGCTTTACCGTCACGCAGCTCGGCTATACCTCTTGCGACGCAAATTTGACGGTTCAGGAGTAGGTGCTGATCGCCCTCGATGACGCCTTCAAGGTTCGCAGGGTTTTCGGTGCCGACGGAAATAATGATGCTGAAGAGCGGCGCAACGGTCACCTGCTGTTCTATCACATTCAATGCATGGTTCCCTGGCGTCGCAAGGGGCGGGAGCATTTTGTCTGAGGTTAGTGTTATCGACTCAGACCTAAGGTCGATGACGGTGCCGTGGTCACTTAGGAAGTCCATTCCAAGTATCACATCCCTTGAGCAGTTTTGTAGGATAACAGAGCTCG
Source organism: Rhipicephalus appendiculatus (assembly GCA_030522465.1). Classification (NCBI taxonomy): domain Eukaryota; kingdom Metazoa; phylum Arthropoda; class Arachnida; order Ixodida; family Ixodidae; genus Rhipicephalus; species Rhipicephalus appendiculatus. The sequence goes on from JALIZH010020191.1 coordinate 12,186, forward strand.
CAGGATAAATCCGGTTACTGACGGTGACTCTCGCCGTGCAGACTCCAATCGGCGTTATCGGGTGGCCTCCAGCTGTCCCGATTTCGGGTCCACTCCAAGCGGTCTTTACTTTCTTCAGCTTGGCGGCGAATGGCCCACTGACGACGGAATAGTCGGCCCCAGTGTCTACGAGAGCGGTCACTCCGTGGCCGTCGATAAGAACGTCGAGGTCGCTAGTTCGTCGTCTCGCGTTGCGGTTAGGTCGCGGCGTCGGGTCACGGCTGCGTCGGTTTGTTCCGCCGGTTCCACGTTGCGTAGTGATGTCTTCTTCGGGCTGCGGAGTTTCCGCGTCAGGGCCTCTTTCTTCTTGTGACGGGTTCTTTAGATTTCCTTGCGGCGTCGTCGTCGGCGGCGGCGGAGGATCTTCGGTAGTTCGTCGTACAGCAACCGCACCTCCATCGGTTGCTGCCCTTAGTTTCCGAGTAAAGGCTAGGTGAACGGCCCCGCTTTGGGCCAGCCTACTGCCGGCGGTGCGGTGACATGTAGCGACGAGACGACGGTGAGTGGGATGGTCGTCGGGGTGTCCACTGAGCTCCTGCGCTGTAGTCGGCGATGTCGCGTGGTCTTTCACCCCGCTGTGACCGCGGCGCGTCGATGGGGAAACCGCGCAGTCCCATCTGGCCGTACTGGCAGCGGCGGCACTCGGGCCAGCTTCTCCGCAGTGATAGCACAGTGGGCGGTGGTCAGGGGCGCGCCAAACATCCGTCTTTCTCGGAGGCGCTGCGCTGGCCGGCGGGTAGACGGTATGGCGTCGGTGGTGGTGGCGGCGGTGTCTGGCGGCGGAACTGCGGTGGTGCGACGTCTCCACGTGGGCGCGACGGGGGGAGCATTACGACGTCCTGCAGCAACAGCGTAGCTCATGGACTGCGGCTGAGGCTGTTGTGGTTCAGGGGTACCCAACGACGGCTGGATTTCCTCCCCGAACAATATCTGCGATCGAGGAAACTAGCGGCTGGCATGGCGGGAACATCCGACGAAGCTCCTCGCGCACTACGGCCCTTATGATCTCGCGCAGGTCGTCTGAGCAGAGGGATTGAATGTCGGCGTAGCCTGGCGTCGAGCGGCGATTGAATTGCCAGGTGCGCATCTAGTGTCTTTTCGATTGTAGCCGCTTCCGAGAGGAATTCTTGAACGGTATTCGGTGGGTTTTTCATCAATCCCGCGAAAAAGCTCTTGATTCACTCCCTCGCATGAGGAAGCGGACCTTTTTTTCCTCAGTCATGTACAAGTCAGTGTGGCGGAACAGCCGGGTCATTTCTTCGACGAAGATCGTCCCTTTCTCGTTTGGTAGTTGTACCCGGGTCTCCAACAAAGAAGCTGCCCTTTCCTTGCGGGCGACGCTCATGAACGTGTCCAGGAATGCGCCGGGGAAGAGATCCCAGGTTTGAAGTGCAGACTGCCGGTTCTCAAACCAGGTTCTTGCCGCGTCTTCCAAGTAGAAGTAGACGCGACGTAGCTTCTCTTCCCAGTCCCAGTGGTTGGGGCTGGCCACTCGGTCGTAAGTCTCCAGCCAGGTCTCCGGGTCTTCCAACGATGATCCACGGAAAGTCGGTGGCTCCCTTGGCTGCTGCATCACAACCTTTCCTTGAGTTGGTGCAGTGGCTGTCATAGCTGTCGCAGTAGTGGTCGTGGCCTTGGTATTTCGAGTCTTACTCGGTAGGGGCCCAAACTCTTGAGGTAGTCTTCGCTGTCTGCCGCTAGCTCGCTGATCGAGGTTGCCGTCGACGTCTCCTTCACGAATGGGGCTGGGTTCACGGCTTGACGGGAGCGTCCGGAACATGAACGCTTAGCACCTCCACCAGATGTCACGTGGTCGTGGCGTCGACGAAGGCAGCAGTCGGTAGGTCCAAGATAAAACTGTTTATTAGGCCGGACTAGTGGCCGATAAAGGGAAAGTCACATCACAGCAATACGCACTGGCACTGACAGCGGCGAATGGAGCGTCGCCGTCGATCAACTGAACTGCGTTAGAACGCGCCGGCTTTTATAAATCACGCGTCGAACATTCTAGCCTTATCACTAGTCGTCGCGCAAGCTCTGGAATAATCTTCATTGTTAGCGTCTTGCGTGCAATCTTAACAAAAGATCTACTAGAACCGAGAAGCTTCTGGAACACTAAGGGGCGGTCTGCGCCGAGTACTGCTGATAGTCTTTGTGGGCGGAAACCGAATACAGTAAAAGAAACGCGCGTGGCAATATAAACAAATGTCACTCTGTTCTACTGCACCTTTTACATTCTTAATACGGCAATTATTTTAAATCTCAGTATTTAAATTGTGATTAGCACATTGTATGTACAACCTTTTACAGATAGCACATCGACATAAACCTCCTGTTGGCAATTCATTTCAGTCATTCTGCTCACATAGCTTGCACCACTATTCTGTCTGGGCGGGCTATGGTGGTCTGGCTGGCCCTTAAACCTAATAGCAGCTGCGCCATCCTGCCTACTTATGTGCTTATTTTCGAGCTTCATATGTTGCAGCGTTTCGTGTTACAGTTGTTGAGGTTGCTATTATTGCAGACAGACTGTAAAGTTTAGGGGGAGTAATTGTGCATGTACAGTCAACTAAATATACATTTAGGGCTTTTACTGGTCATTCATAAAAAATATGGTTAGTATCCTGGAAACTTTGAATTCACGATTTTATGTAATCACATTTCACTAGATTTACTATACCATTTAAAAGAGTAAAAACCACCTTGTTAACTTATATGCGATAAATATGCCATTACATTTTAAGGGGAAAGCTTTTATTGTCTCATGCTCACGTCCGTCCGGCGTCTGTCCGTCTGTCCGTTTCTTCCGTCCATCCGTGTCCGTCCGCCATCCGTTTCTTCCGTCCATCCGTGTCCGTCCGCCATCCCTGTCCATCCGCCGTCCGTGCCCGTCCGTCCGTCCGTGTCCGTCCGTCCATCCGTCGGTCCGTCCGTGTCTGTCCGTCCATCCGAGCCCTGGAACGGTGCCAGGTGGCCACCAGGGTGCGCATACGGACGCCGGTCACGTCGAACTCTACAGCGCTCACGCTTTGCTTGCGTAGCGTCGCTCTGCCCAGCGTTTACAATCATGCAAGGAGGGAGAAGCGCGCATCGCGTTCCATTCTATTTACAAAGTGCCCGTCAATTTAAGCGCTGGAACGCGGATGGCATTTGCACGATGCTCAAAGTGCGAGAAAATACGAACGTAGGCGAACGGAGGCAGATTAGTCTCGCGTCTCGCTGCGATTCGCGGTAAAAAAATTAAAAAAACTCCTTTAATGAAGCCATTTGATGGTTACTTGAAAATCACAGCATATCCAGGGAAGTGAATGATGGTGAGTGGGCGAAGCTCGGAGGGATAATTCGGGTAACCGTGACTACCCCCGTACATTGCCCACTCGATCATGCAAAGATGTGACAACACGTGTCACGTCTTTTCATGATCCTGGGTGTTCGATCGTGAGCTGGGCACGAGCGTCGCCGACTTGTGTTCCGGGCGCTCCCCAGCTCAGCGACAACGCCAGTTGGCGTTCCAGGACAGAGGAAGACGATGCCACCTA